>BMAO01028360.1:0-18253 GCA_019973975.1 Trichonephila clavata
AGATATTAAAAATACTTTCACTTTCTGGGCCTGTTCTTTTTGTCCTGCATTTCATTATCGTTGAGTCGAGGCATTCACCACTTTGGAAGATAAAAAGTTTTCAAAAATGTTTCGTAGAACTTTTATATTTATCTTAGGTCGAAATAAAATGTTCGTTTGTATCTAGTACATCACACTTCGAACACATTGGGGAGTCTACTTTATTTCAACAGAAATATAAGTCATTCAACTGTAATTTTCTTGATAGCACCTTATTAAATAAAACTCCTGAATATATTTATGTCTATACTTCATTATTTTTACTTTTTATGTCAACTTTTGAAATGTGTGTAAATCTCCCACTCCAAGGATCAGGAGAAGCTTTAACTAGTTTATCGACTTCCTTAATTTCTATTCCTTTATGAATAGAGATACAACTGAAAGTTATGAATTTAGCAATTTTGAGAATATATTATATGAAGTCCAAACTAAATACAAAAATTACCGGATTTGATTTCATGTTGATAGTTTGGAGACTTAGAACAATAACTATCAGTAAGGATAACATATGTAGGAGTCCATATTGCTATATCATGAAATTTGGTAATCTCAGAAGCCAAGAATTCACGGTTGCAAAACTTGCTACAGACATTGTTTAAGTATACCTATAGGTTTTGTCCTGGCCGAACTGATTGATTGATTAGTTATTCATACCAAAATGTGAAACAACAGAGGAATTTTTGGGGGCCATAGTAGCCCAGTGGACAATGTGTAGGATCATGGCAGGAATGTCATGAGTTGGAGCCCAGTACCACTAAAGACCCGGAACATTATTTTACATTTTTAGGAAGCCCAGTTTCACACAAAAATTACGAATAATGGAATATGGATTAAACTTTATTTAAAACTTTTTGATATTGCCTTTAGCAATATTTCCTGGCCTTGGTAGCCTAGTGGCCAAGGTACCGGTCTCGTGGTCGGCGTGTTGTGAGTTTGAGCCTAGTGGCGCTGAAGACCCGCCGTGTAGGGAAGCGATGCACGTTAAATCTGTCGAGAGCTCAAATGCCCTCCCTTTTAGTGTGGCCTGGTACTTAGGAGACGGGGTTCAGCTCAGGTGTCATCCTCGTCACTTGACCATGGCTCTAAATTACGAGGTCCGTCGCCAAAAGCCCTCGTGTAGCTGAATAGCTCGATCTTAATATTCACTCTTCCACTTACAAGAAGATATTTGGTGACAATTTGCAATAATTTTAAACCGCGGTCAAAAGATGAGAACGACACCTATATATATAAGTTGGAAGCCCACATCAAGCCAACGAAAAGAAGCTTTGAACCTCGATAGATTTACGTGCATCAGTCCCTCTACGTTGTCTGTTTTTAGTGGCACAGAGGTGCGAAATCATGACATGCTGGCCACAAGTTCGTGACCATGACCACTAGGCTTTCATGACCCCCTTTGAAACTTCTGCACCACGCCAACGAGAAAAATGCAAGTCTCAACAGATTTAACGTACATCAGCCTCTCTACACGACGAGTCTTTAGAGGTTGCAGAACTCGAACCCATGACTCCACATAAATAACACCGGTCACGTGCTCATGGTCTGAATCCATCGGCAACTGCGGTCCCCTTGCAATATTGAAAACTCGCAATGTAGACAGAGGGGTTGATGCATATTAAATCTGACGAGGCTCAAAGTTATCATGATGACGTGTTGGGAAAGTTTGAAGTATCCTCATCACATGACCGAGTTTCAAAATTACTGGTGGCTCTCGTGTTACTTTGGAGATTTGATTTTTATTTTAGGTCGCTCGGTAAAGCAACAAGAAGGAGATTAGTGACACACTCTGTAATTCTAAACGGGGTCGAATGAAGAAGACAACACTGAACTGCACCCTCCCTCTCAAAATTTCCATGCCATGCCAACGGGAGGTGTTTGAACCTCAACAAATTTAACAGCATCAGCCCCTTTACGTGGTGGATCTTCAGTGACACGAGTGAGTGAATGTTTATTAACGTCGCACTGTAAAGCAACACGATGGGGAACAGCGACAGACCCTGTACTTTCGAACCATGGTAAGTGTCGAGGACGATACCCGAGTTGGTCTTGAGTGGTACTAGTTTCGATTGCGCATCTTGATAACGCCGACCACGAAATTGCGACATTACCACTCGGCTCCTAGGCCTTTTTTTACTTCTAAGTGCGACACAGTTAAGTAATAAGTTCGTTTATTTTGATTAATTTTTTTAACAAATTGGAAAGTTCAATGGAAAATGGTGAAACTGAGCACTGTTCAATTATTATTATTATTATTATTGGAACAGTGTTTTTTTGTTATATCACATAAATGAGAAGTTCATAAATCTATAACAAATTGAATGTTTTTCAGCAAATTCTATTACATATATTTGGGTTTCCATAGTAGCCTAGTGGTCAAGGTAACAGACTCGTGGCTGAGGTGTCATGAGTTCGAGGCTCAAGTTGCTGAAGGAGCCGATGATGTTAATATGTTGAATCTCAAAAGTCCTTTCAATGGTGTGGGGTGGAAGTTAGGAAAGTGGTGCCAGCTCGTCACTTGACCATGGTTGAAAAGTACGAGTTGCGTTGCTAAAAAGCCCTCGTGTGCCTTGTGAATAGTGCGACGTTAATATTCACTCATGACACATATTTGATTTAATTATGAATTTCGAATCAATATTATATACTTGAAAGAAACTAGTCATTAAACTACTATTAAACTTTTTAAAATAAATATATTGTGCTTCATATTTTCAAAACTGACTGAATTATTTCTTTATTTGTGTTTAACATAATCCTGCATTTTAATAACTTGATTTACTCGCATGCAAGCATCATCGAAGTATAATCACTCATTGTAATCTTGAGTGATGATTGTTGGCATGAATCCAGTGACACATTGGGATTTAATTTATAGGGTATTAAAACAATGAGATGCATTGTTAGCAATGATTCGGAATGATGGATCCCAGAATATAGAACAAACATCTTTCTGGAAAACTTCCAAGCTGATACTGGTCTACTATTTTAGAATACTTTAGCGAGAAATTATACCAAATATTATAAGTGATGCTTGTTAAGTAAGAACATAAATAATTAATTTAGCATAGACAAAAACTAGTTAAGTAATAGATAATTATTAATTTTATAACTTTAATAATTTGTTGTAATAACATATGTATTAGAAAACATATATTATGACTTTAATTACATCAATGATTGTCATAGACAAAAAGTCTATGACAATCAGGGTTAATTGTTTTGATTTTGGTCTTAAGCTATACTAAAGCAGAAATCATATATAAGCTATTAGTGAAGCAACATGACATTTAACACTTAAAGATAAATATAAGATTAAGAATAAATAAAGTTTAAATCCGGTCAGAGATTGGAGGGAATTTTTAAATGGCGTATAATATAGCAACACTAGGGCTATTGGCGATGAAGCTCGGTCAAAAGAAAAGGACAATACCTGACTTGGCACCCCTTCTCCACAAAGAGCCACGAAAGATTTAATGTGCATTAGCGACTTTACATGGCCCTTTTTTGGCTTGTTGTACGGCGGGGTTTTAGTGGCACAGTGGCTCTGGCTCATGACACACCAGTCACAAGTTCGAGACCATGACCACTAGGCTACCGTGGCCACTTGTTACCGTTGACGTGGCGCGCTTATCCGGTAGGACAGAACCGGGACCTTTGGATCCGAAACCGAGTAACTTAACCACTACACCAAAAGATCACCATGGTGCGGAGGTTGTTACTGGTTTATATAGATGATACCCCTACACACTCCACCACCAGTGAGTTGGTTAGGGGAACGAACGATATAGTTGTTGATAAGAGCGGTCAGTTTTTTTGTAGGTGTGTTTTGGATGAGTTGCGTCACGTTAATTGACGAGTCCCCCCCCCCGGGTTGACCTTTTATGCGGGTAGATGGCGCCACAACAGATCAGAAGGTTTGGCTTTTTTTAGTTAAGCTAGGGTCCCCAAATGAAGTGGCGCGTTTTATCCTGAGAACAGAACCCGGGACCTTTGGATACGAAACCGAGTAACTTAACCACTACACCAAAATGATCACCATGGTGCGGAGGTTGTTATTAGCTAATATAGATGATATCGCTACACCATCAAAGACTTTGATGTAAAAAAGATGAAAACATATTATTATTGATCTTAAAGCCGAGGGGAACTTAATGGTTCAGTACGAATCGAATCTTTGGTTCCAGTCTTAATTACACTGAAGAATGTTATTAAATATTGTTCTGTTATATAAAAAACGACGAAAGAAGAAACGAGAGAAGTATTCTCTATAACCTGGATGTTAGAATAAGAGATGGATTGTGAATTCGATCTTATCACCTTTGGGCTTTATTTCTTCAAAGGTTATCGCGTAGAGAAGATGTTACTTGTTAAATCTAATACATCGGGATAAAATTGCGTCATATTGGGGTTGCTGTTGTGTCTTTCCCTTGGGCCTGAGACAGGTTGGTCTTCTACACAATAGATGGCAACACCACCTATTTCCACCCCCCCCCAATTTGGGCATGGAACTGGAGGGGTGGGAAATATTCTCCAGCCCCCTGCACCTGTGGTTTCTGCTGCGACCACCCACAAGACTTTCGAACCCACTAATTTAACAAGCACGTACTCCGTGTGTACTCGGAGGGCATTTGGTGGCATCGGGCATCGGACCCAAGCCTTCCGGTCTGGAGTCCGATGCTCTAGCTACTAGGCTACCCATGGCTCCATCATATTGGGGTAAGGAATGTATATGGGAAATAAGACTCTGATATATTAGGGTGAAATTATTACTGATTTTTGCAAGTCTCTTTCACCTAATATTCCTTTTACAAACATTTTCCCTTTTTAAATTCAATCCATAACACATTTCTTAAGCTTTTAAATATTGATGTAAGTGCACTATTTTATAAATAAATTTTATAATTTTATAATTTTTTAAAGGTTATAAACACTATCAGCTGCATAACTCTTAAGTAAATGAGGAAGGGTTTGTTTAATTTGTGGTTTTCCAGTATAGTCAATAGTGACGCTGACTGCTGTAGTATTGGGCCTGGGTTCGAATCCCGGAGAAGGCACGGGTGTTTTGAAAATATATAGTGCCTTTGTGGCATGGGGGTAGTTTAAATAGCCGTCAAGCCCCAAGTTCTCTCGTGAGGATGATAGAAAGGAAGAGAGATGGGAGACCCTTGACCATCCCAGGTAGTCTGACCTGCCTAGGGTTCAAAACTACGGCTAACGCTAGGCGTAAATTTAGCTCTTTGCCGCGATAAATTTCATGGACCTTGAAACTGTTTATTATTTGGGATAAGTAACAACAGATTTTATAAGTTTCACCCCATGAAAGTATGGAGTATAAGTGTTAGAAAATGAAGGAATATATAAGTGATTTTATGGAATTAAAATCATGAGGGCATTTCTTATTAATAACTCGACAGGATTATTTGATCGTTCAAGTTGAAGTAATGATATTTTACTTTAAATTAAATTGCCTTACATCTCATTGCTTTTAAATTTCAGTAAGTAAAAGAATGGTCAGATAATTAATTAAAAGAAGTAATTGAAAAAAATTACCGAATTTTAAGATTTAATTTCTATGAAATTACTTTTATTTTCATTCCCTAGGCAAAAATTTCCTATTCTCTCTCCTAAAATTATGTTTCAATTTAATTTCTGTGAAACAAAATTCTGGAGATAATCTCGATTCCCAAAGAAAACAAGAGTTTTCCATGCAAAAAAGAAAATAATAAATCAAATTAAAAAAGTGCACAGTAGTATAATAATCAAAGAAAAAAATTTTAAATTTTCTTAGAAAGTTTATTTAACAATTGATTTTTTTAATTAAACTCATGAAGCAAAAAATTTTGAAGTTTTCTCCTGCAAATTTATTTTTTTATTATTAAGAGAGAAAAAGAAAGAATTCTCCGAATATATATATATATATATATATATATATATATATATATATATATACATAGATATATATATATATATGTAGAGATATCTATGCACATCAATGAATTCTTTAACGTATCACTCGAATTCAAAAACTATATCCAAAAAGAACTATACCTCTCATAAAAAAGCTACAGCTTTTTGAGTTTCGAATGGAGTTTTTATTTTTAAAATTCACTTGACAGACTCAAGAAAAAGGCGATGCACAGGGCAAACAAAAGAGACATTATAGAATCAAAACTCGAACGCCTAATGTCAGTAAGCTCTATTATGCCATAAATTCTTGGTGGCCGTTATTTCTAATGTTCCAGGATAAAAGCTCTAAAAATGGCGACATTTGAAAGAGACACACGTGACACAGACCTTAAACAGGCTTCTTTGTCTCGGACGCGCATGCGCATCTCTGAGTTACGGGAGCAGACTGAAATTTATGGACGATGTGTATTGTAAATACTAAGTGACGTATGTGATGCTTGAAGAAGGCCCTTTTTTATAGTTGCCTATTCTTTTTGCAGGAAAAAGAATCAAAATAAAAAAGGAATAAAATAAAAAAAAGAAAGGCCCTTTCTCTCGCGTTCGAACAAAAACAGATGCTAGATAAAATAGTTTCGAATCTGTTTGGAATCAATTACACGTATAATTTCTGGTTCTATAAGGGTATGATATATGACCAATCTTTTTCGCATTTTTATTTGCTGCAACATTTGGAATGCTGAAATACTCATTTTATACTGTGAGAATTGTTCCCCTGTAGCTAAATGGTGTGTTGTACATTTGATAAGGATGTTTTTTGTATTGTGTTTCGAGGGCGCGTTTTTAGTTTTGAACGTATGATTTAATAGTGAGTACTTACATTAGCGTTTTTCTTGTAGCGTTTGTTCTTAGATAAGTTAAATCTTTGAAAAAAAGAACATTCTTAAAATATGTATTTGTACTGTTTATTGTATCTAAATAGTCGTATACAAAATTTCAGTGACATTTAAAATATTTTTTTTATAATTTTGATGATAGTCTTGATATTTCAAATAGTTCAAACATTGGTGTTAATACTTATAGATATAGAAAAATTTCTGATGCAATCATTTTTGAGTTTTTAATTTGCAAATAAATCAAATTCAAAAACGAGAGAGGGGAATTTCTATTTGAATATAAACACCACGGACAAAAAATAAATCTACACTATCTACAACCATTACGCTACAGTAAATAAAATAAAATTCTCCAAAGTATTAAGTTTTTTTTTATCAAATCTTAACGATAAATAAATTTACCAGTAATGGGCCTTTTTTCAATTTCTACTATTAGTTCACACTCTCCCTTGATATATTTACTAATACATATATATGTATCTCATTCAATTTTTAATTGCTACTAAAATACTTTTTATTCATCCACTCAAGTTCAATTATATTTTTTAAACTTGTAGTGGATGACACTTGATGTTGATATGGTTTTTTTCAAATATTAATTCATTAATTAGTTGCAATTAATGAATAAATAGTAACAAACAAAAATAACAATCCAACACCGTATACAAAAAGGAAAATCGTTCGTTGTGCCCAGTGGCGATTTAAACTCATTTCGGGCCCCGGGCGCAGGAGAAATACCTTGACACTGGTGGATCGAAATTTATAACTAGCAAATCTGGTTAAGTCCAACTCAGAGCCATTCTTACCCTGGGCCCCAAGCGCCCAGTGGATAAATCGGCTCTGGTTGTGCCCCTGTAGCACCATGGATAGCGCATTGGACTCCTAATCCAAGGGTCGTGGGTTCGAATCCTTCCTGAGATGGTCTGAGAACATTGATTTATGAATGAATAAACAGTAACAAACAAAACTAACAGTCCAACACCATATATACAAAAGAAAATCGCTTTCTATTTTGCCACTTATATAATATTGTGATTCTGTCATATGCATATACATATTTATATTAATTGTAATTATTTAATAAAAAGTAAAATAAAAATTTTCTTTGTTGACCAAAGCAGAAATCTATTAAAAAAAATTATATTACTTGGTTCTTATTTAAAAAAAAATTATATCAGTAAATAAGTAAATTTATCCATTACCAACAAACATGCAAGTAAATTTTTAAAAAATTGGGAATTTTAACTTAACGTTACGAAATAATTATAGCAAAAACTTTTACTATTTTAGTTGTATCATTCCTTGAAATCCTAATTTACAAATTAGAAAAAAAAGTTATAATGAAAAAAAAAATTGAAGTATTAAAAAAAATTCAAAATAACGGCGATTTACATCATTTTTTCAAAAAATGCGAAATTACATACAAAATTTTAAACCCGTTGAAAAAAGAAAGAAAGAAAAGGAGAGGCACAATCAACTTTTCATAAACAATTTAAAATTTTAATTAATTTGACTTTAGCTCTTGCCATTTTACAAACTTTTAAATAGGTGTAAACTCTAACATGATTAATTAATTAATTATTTTTAAATATTCTTAATTGTTGTATGAATTTTACAAAATTCAGTAAAAAGTTAAAGATAAATTTTTTATGGTAGTAATATATTTTTCAGAATTAAATTCATTACTGATGACATAAATATATATATATATATAAACACTTAATTTTTTTTTGCAAGATTTTTGGAGAAAGAAACAAATATGTAATATTTCCTCTGAAGCGTTTGCTACTATTACTTATTATTTCATTTACCAACTAATAAATATTGAATTCAAAATGTTCAAAAAATTATAAAAGATTTTGTACTAACCTATTTCTAAATAATATTTTACAACCAATATCGTAATAGAAAACAGCATACTGCATATAACTATAACTGTGCTTAAAAATATGTTATTTATTAAAAAAGATATTTAATTACGCGCGATGTTCAATACGTCACTTAAATATAAAAAGCACAGAAATATTATATAAATTTGTGTGTCTTTTTACTTTTTAAAAGTAAGGAAAAGATTATTAATAATTTTGTGTTTCGATTATTAATAGTGGTAATTGATGTCTTAACTGCCATCTCAGGTGTCATCCTCGTCACTTGACCGAAATTTCCAAGAAACTCGAATTTGACTCTACACCGTGTCTCAGTTATTCTCACGGTAGTATATATTCCTATTTTAATACATGTATAGGTTCGTCATGACTGGAAGAAGGCAGTAAAGATTTTTATTAATCTTAGTTGATCTCTCTCGCTTCAAGTTATATCTCTCATTTAAAATTAAATAACTTATTAATGAATTCTTTTAAAAATTCGTAGACTATGCAGTGAGGTTTGGTGAATTATGAGAATGAAATATGTGTATTTAAAATTAATGTGCATGTTTTTTTTTCTTTTAAATTTACACATGTGTAGATATTTACTTGTATATTTCAAGAGAAAACATATTTACTTTTAAATTATATATCTGTGATCTACCGGCTGGGTGGCGTGGTTGGCTTGTCGCTGGCCTTTTGCACCCAAAGTTGCGGGTTCTTCCCCGGCACAAGTTGGTGGATTTTCATGATGCAGAAAATCGACAGCACCCATGCGGCATGTAAAAGATCCCTAGAGTGTTTGTTTGGCTTGGATGCTCTCAGCAAAATTAAATCCTAGTACAGGTTTGCATCATCAAGAGCTCAGGTCTCTCTTTGAAGGGAACTGAGCGTCAAAATTGCTTGCTGTAATTGGTATCGCCTATATGGTGCAGCGCTAAAAAGTGATACCAGCTCCTGGAGAATGTACTAGGTCTGCAAAGGCTTAAAATACCAACGCGCAACCCCATTAGAAAAAAAAATGATCTGTGATTTAACTTATCTCAGATAAAGAAAACTGAAAATGCAAATTGTATTTAAATATATATATATATATATAAAGGAGAAAAGCGACTCACTCACTGACTGACTGACTAATCACGATCTCTCTGGAACTATTCAACCTACAGACTTGAAATTTGGTAGACATGTTCCTTCCATAGAGTAGACATCAGCTAAGAACGGATTTTCCGAAATTCGAAACGCAAGGGGCGTTACGGGGGGTTAAGGGGCGTTATAAATAATTGTTTCCATGTTTAAACTACTCAATCTACAATTTTGAAATTGGGTAAGCAGATTCCTTTCATACAGTAGAGATCCACTGCAAAATAAGTTTGGTGAAAATCGACCCCAAGTGGCGTTGCAGGGGCTTAGGGGACGTTATAGATAATTATTTCCATTTTTAAACTATTTGACGCACTGTCTTTAAATTTAATATATAGATTCCTTTCGTAGAATAATGATCGTTTTCAAAACCGGTTTTGTGAAAACTGACTTATAAGTGGCGTTGCGGGGATTAAGGGGCGTAATAGATAAATATATCCGTATTTAAACTACTTCACCTACCTGCTTGAAAATAGGTAGGTAAGTTTCTTTCATGGAGTAAATATCCGCTACAAAATGGGTTTTGGGAAAATTGACCCCAAGGGGTGTTGCGGGGGCGGGGGGTTTAAGGGGCGTTATAAATTCCGATTTTTAAGCTATTAGACGTACAGTCTTGAAACTTAGTAAGCAGATTCCTCTCATAGGTTAGAGATACGCTACAAAATGGGTTTCGTGAAAATTACCCCAAGTGGCGTTGCGGGACTTAAAGAGCGTTATAGATAATTATTTTCATTTTTAAACTATTAGACGCACAGTCTTTATATTTGATAACTATATTTCTTTCATAGAGTAGAGATGAGCTATAAGAAGGTTTTGTGAAAACATACATCTAAGTGGCGTTGCGGGGGATTAAGTGGCGTAATCGATAAATATTTTCGTTTTTAAACTATTTGACCTACCTGCTTGAAATTTGGTAGGAATGTTTCTTTTATTGAATAAGTATCCGCACAAAACGGGTTTGGAGAAAATTGACACCCAAGGGGTGTTGCGGGGGGTTAAGGGCAGATATAAATAATTATTTCTATTTTTAAACTATTAGACGTACAGTCTTGAAATTTGGTAAGCAGATTCCTCTCATAGGATAGAGATATACTACAAAATGTGTTTTGTGAAAATCGATCCCTAGATGGTGTTGTGGGGGTTCAAGGGGCATTATTCATGATTTTTTTTGCATTTTTAATTTATTGGACGCACAGTCTTAAATTTTGCTAAGCATATTCCTTTCATAGAGTGCAGTTCTCCTACAAAATGGGTTTTGTGAAAACAGAACCTTAAGTGGCGTTTGCGGGGCTCAAGTGGCGTTATAGACAATTATCCCCATTTTTAAACTGTTAGACGTACAGTCTTGAAATTTGTTAAGCAGATTCCTTTCGTAAAGTAGAGAACCACTACAAAATGGGTTTTGCGAATATCAACTACAAGTTTAATTTCGGGAGTTTAAGAGGCGTAATCGATAAATATTTCCATTTTTAAACTATTTGATCATCCTACTTGAAAATTGGTAAGCATGTTCCTTTCATGGAATAGAGTTCCTCTAACAAAGAGTCAAACGAAAATTGACTCCTAAGGATGTTTGCGATGGGTCAAGAGGAGTTACAGAAAAAAATTCCTGTTTTTAATTGTTAGACTCAAATACTTGAAATTTGTTAAGCATGTTTCTTTTGTTGAATAGGGATCCACTAAGAATGTATTTTAAGCAAATCAAGTTCTGGGGGGCGTGCAGGGGGTTACTGGGATGTATTTTTTTTGTTTTAACATTTATAAACCCCGTGCACCACGCATTGTATAACACGGGGGGATACAACACAGACAGAAGAAAGGATTACAACACACAAACATCCATACCTTCTCCGGGATTACTGGGATGTATTGACAAAAAATTCCTTTTTTCGAGCTACAAGGACTATAATAATGAAATTTGGTTTGCATTTTTCTTTTGTTGAATTGAAATCCGCTAAGAGCGGTAATTTTGGAAAACGGCTCTCAAAGGGATTACGGGGATATTGATAGTAAAACTTTTGTTTTTTTTTCCGGTTACATTTAGACTTGAAATTTGGCTTACATGTTCAATTTACGGAGTAGAGATCCACCGAAAATTGGTTTTGCGGGAATCCACTTGGTTTTAGAGTTACGAAAGAACTAACATCATTCTATACTTCAATTTTAGAGATTTTTAGAAAATACAAATTAGATGAGTTCTGATCTTTTTTTTTTTTTATCAACAGGTGACAGTTACAGGTATAAGTATATTTTTCAATACAATCGAATTCTTAATGCTAGGATTTAGATATCAATAATTTATACATATGTTTAAGCAGTAAAAATTTATAAAACATCATGAAATACCAGCGAAGCGGGTGGGTAACGGCTAGTAACAATATATAAAAGCTGGCAGTTTTTATACAAATCATTTTATTTCTCATTTTTTAAAAGATTTAACTCAAACCCAGGGAAATGTAACCTATATTTTTAAACTATAATTCTAATTCATATTTTTTTCGTGTAGAAAAAACATGCGGTCTTTTCGTGCAGTCTTTTATAGAATATAATTTCTTAAAATATTTTCCATTCTATATTAGTTCAATATTTTCAAGCTTTTTAATTAATTTCCTTTTATACAAACACATATTTTATTACATAATAAAATTGCTTTCATACAAAATAAAAAAGAATTTTTCAAGAAAAACCCAATTTACTTGTTAAAGAAAATAAATTTGAAGTAAATTAAACTTACAGTCTAATAAAACAGTTCAATTAATTAAGTATGCATTTTTCACATTTATGTTATTTAATCTGTATTAATAAAACTTAAATAATTATTTTCTTTCCTCTTTTTTAAAAAAATTAAGAGTGGATATGTAATGAATTTTTGTTGTAAATTCAAGTTAAAATATTGTCTTTTTAAAAGGCTACAATTATAAAAATTTTATTTTATAGAATTCGGCACAATTTTAAACAATTTTTCTGAATATAAATCATTTATTTAAAACCAGACACATTATAAAATCGTTTCCAAAACGTAACAAAGAGCATTTTAATATAAAATTCGTGGAAAACTCTTTTTTTTTTTTTTGGTAGTTATGAAAGGTAATTAATTATATAGTTAATTTTAGGAAAAGTAATAAATACGATTTTTAATTTTTATATCCAATTTAGTTCCTGAAATGTGTCCGTAATACAGCAATGCAAAAAAAGCCATCAAAAATACACCAAAAATGTTAATTTTTAATTGGGAAGGAGGGTTTTAGCATATAAATTGAAAACTTTTTATTTATTTCCCCTAGTATATCAAGAAATATTTCCTCGTTTTCCCTTTTCATGATAAATAGTTTGACAATATCGCGTACATTACTGCTGTAGTTCTCCCTACACACATATGATGACGACACATATATTTACACTTTACATTTGAATATTCTTCTAGAATAATCAGAAAATTATCAAGATGCATGAAGGCTTCTTTCCAATCGCTATTTATCGAACTTTTAACATTGATTATGTAATAATGTGATAAATATATGTTTGTATCAGCTTAATTATAGGAAATAATAGAGAGTTTAAGTTTAGCAAAATAAACAAACTATTATTGCATCCAATCTTAAAATTTTGAGTTTAAGGATATACCAGAGGAGTACTTATAATTTCCCTTTTTTTTTTAATAGAAGGCGGAAGTTCAGATTCTTATTGGGTCAATCCTGGAAACAAAAATGCTCCTAAGGCAGCGTTTCTCAAACTGTGTGGTGAGCCCCCCTAGGGGGCATGATAACCCTACTTGTAAGGGGGCGATCATATCAAAAAGTCAAAATTAAAAGATTATTTTTAAAAAATTATGACTTTCTGAAAGGAAGCAAAAAAAAAAAAAAAAATACATTCTGGCAAAATAAAATTAAAATACATATTTACACTGTTATAATATACTTAAAAATGTATCACTGCACAATGTACTTAATAATTAATGTATCAATATTAAGTTAAGAAGAAGGTTAATAATTACTAGTGACTCCTATGGGCTTGTCATATACAAAATTTAAGGGGATTCACCCATGTGACGGCCTGTTTATTAAGCATTTTTAGAGAATTTGACAACCAGTAAAAAGATAGAACTATTTTTTATCATTTATTTATATGTATTTTAAGAGTATGATATAAATGTTTAGCGAAAAATATCCAGTAGAACGTAAGTTATAGCTCTCTGAACACACCCACCTCGAAAAAATGGACGCTCACTTCCTCTACGATTCCGGCTGATTGGTTTATCTGAAATAAAAACAATTAACGATGTTCATTATGATGTTCATGGATCCCTAGAGTGTCTGTTTGGCTTGGATGCTCTCGGCAAAATTAAATCCTAGTACTGGTTCGCATCGCCAAGAGCTCAGGTGCCTCCCTCTAGGAAGAAAACTGGGCGTCAAAATTGCTTGCTGTAATTGGTATCGCCTATATGGTGCAGCGCTAAAAAGTGATACCAACTCCTGGGGAATGTACTAGGTCTGCTAATTTTTAAAATACCAATGCGCAGCCCCATTGAAAAAAAATTAACGATGTTTTAATTTATAAGCTTAAATGCACAATTGAAGATATCAAAAATTTTATTTTTGGTAGACCTCTGAAGAAAAGTTTCGAATTTCATGAAGGGGGTTATGTTTTTGTTATAAAGAATAGAAATATTTTGAATTTTGAAATGATCGCAGTCCATTTGGTGCGTATATATATGCTGAGTGTACTCTATAAATTTGAAGTCAATCGGTCAACCCCTTCTTGAGATATAATGGAGAAAAGTTTGAAAAACACGGTTTTGAGAAAAACGCGTTTAAAGTTTCAAGTCCGATGAAAACAATGATAATCTTAACTTACCCGCAATCGACGATGGCTGGTAGTTCAGACTATAACAAGTTCAACGAAATATTCAATAACTATAGATATTTCCTATTAAACCTCTACAAAGCATAGAAGGGTCAATGGTACCAAGCCAACTGTTCACAATAGGTCCAGCCTTTGATTACCAACTCAGCACTACGAACATCTGCCCTTCTAACACTTTCTTCTTTGTAACGTCTTCGAATTCTAAAAAATCACTTTACCACCGTATTCTAGACATGTTAAAAAAGCAATTATGGGGGGGGGGTTGATTTTTTTGAACCCATCACATGGGTGAACTTGATATGCTTATCTTGATAATTTATACGCTTTATAATTAAAGTCATAAGTAGCTTTAGCGTCAAAACACATTATTATTGCATTCACTATATTGTTATTGTAGAAGGGGCGTGAAAGTTGTGATTGAAAATTAAGTCA
This sequence comes from Trichonephila clavata, assembly GCA_019973975.1. NCBI lineage: Eukaryota > Metazoa > Arthropoda > Arachnida > Araneae > Nephilidae > Trichonephila > Trichonephila clavata. Next base: position 15,143 of record BMAO01028360.1, read on the forward strand.
CAAGTATTGAAAGCTTGAGAAGCAGTATCCTAAGGAGCAATTCAATTATTACTGGGAATGAGAAGTCCACACTCCATAGTATATGTATTTGCACTATTGACATACAAGTTTTCTGTGATAGACAGGATTGTATATTCTGAGAAACATGTAGCTCGTTCAAAAAATTTGATATTAATTAAGAATTGTTTTTCAAAAATATCTCATTCAACCCAGCAGACAGTTGTCATCTAGTAGACCATTTAAGAATTTGGGATGATTCAAGAAAAGTTAAGGCTTATATTGTAATGAACGGGCCGTCCCGTTCATTGGTGTTTGGGAGTTAGAATAAAGATCAGTCATATAGTCAGAACAATTCTAGTTTATTATTCCTTAATAAATATCTGCAACCCAGAGTAGGAAATGCACCTTTGATTAAGTTTAGGAACAAAGTCACGGTAGAAGAGATATTTAATAATTGATAAGATTCAATTACCTTACACCTACCACTCTTTGATTACTTACGGTCTGAATTACCGTAATTCCTTTCTCAGCGATTCGACCTCTGGTCGTTATTATTCAACTATAACTTACTGACTCAATCGTCAGTTAACAATTTTAAATATTAAGCAATTAATCGTCAAGCACTCTCGATTAGCTTTCCACTACTTTACGCTAATCACTAACTTATATCATCTAACTCTCCTAGCCTCAGTCTCTCTCGAACCGAAAAGTTAATGCTTAAATATAAGCCTCCATTTACTATACCGCGTCTTCTTCGAGAGAAAGTTTTCAGTATAACAATATTTACGGAAATATATTTCCCAAGAGGATTAGTAGGAGGCTCGTGGATAAGGCCCGTGACAATATAATCATTGTTCACATCTTATAATTACTGCGTAATTTCATTGTTTAAACTGAATTTTTTTCAGAGTGTTTTTAATTTTAAAGTCCACACATATTAAATGAATGAATCATTTCACTGTATAATAGTCTCTGAATTAAACTCTTTGCATACACATCCAGCATTTACACGGTTGCTTTCGAAGACCCGCCATGTAGAGGGGGCTAATGCAAGCTAAATCTGTCGAGATTCAAGTACTTCCGTTGGCGTAATCGGGTAGTTTGGAGAGGTGATGCCAGCTCAAGTGTCGTCCTCGTCACCTGACCAAGGCTCAAAAGGACGATTCCCGTTGCCAAAAGCCCTCGCTTTGCTATATAGTGCGGCATTGATATAACTCTTCCTCTCACTCGTTTTTTTCACATGGTAGAAACATTCCTCAAAAATTATGTAAAAAAACAGTATCCAGAAAATGTATAGAGAAAGATCCTTTTGAAAAAATAAGGAGTAGTACATTACTCAGCCGGAGGATTGAACCTAGGACCTGTGGTGTGGAAGCACGATACGCTAACCACTCAGCCATTGGGCTTCCGATGAAGTATATAGGAGTGCAAATAACTGTCAAAGAAATTCCAAGAGGTAGGCAAACTTTCTACCAGCGTAAAAAAGTTGTAAGAACGTTTGAAAAGTAATTTGATGAGGAAAACTTAATAATCCCAAGATTATTTTAAGTTAATAGTGATTTAAATTTAACTCATGAATATATAAACTTTTTAAAATTAATGGTACAATTTAAGAATTCATAACTTAGGAAAAGTAAGTCATATATTTTACTTACAACAATAAAAAAATTTATTATTATTTTTTAAAGAATTTCAACAACTATTTATAGTTCTTCCATTTTTAGTACCATATTTTTCTTCTGTGACATGGACGAATTTTTAGACATTTCGTTACCAAGCGATATTTTCAGCTGTCACCAGACACTTCTCAGAATCCTTTGACAAATTCATAAAATTCCAACTTTATTTTCACGCCGAAGGAGAATAACAAGCGTGTCAGCCATTTAAATCTTTTTTTAAAAAATAAAGAAACAGCTGTTGGACATCACGGAATTTAAATTCATCCTCCAACTCGAGCGCGATGGTTTATGACCCAAATTTCTGAGATTTCACGCAAAACTTAAAAGATAAGCAATGCGAAGTTTCAAAAGACTAATCTTTGACGGCGACAAGTAATCTGATCATTTAGATCTTTTACCAAAACATATATAAGCACCGAAATGACAACTTATTTTTTCTGATCCTGGCCTAGACTTCTCGAAATCTGTTTAGATAGAATCATCCTGAATTTATTTTCCTCATCCGAGATTTAGAATATACTTTGGCTGGACGAGACATCCGGGCAACTGTAAGCAGATGTCAGACGGATTGTCCAAGAAGCAATAAATATGTCTTTCTTGACATTGCTTGGGCAGCCAGTAATTAAACCCAGAGACATATTTCTATTCGTTGTCGACGTAATTTCTTCAGCATTTCATCATTCTGGAATTCGTAGAGGGGACATACAATTAGGAGTGATAATAGCCAGACGTAAATATCTGAGGATATTGCACAGGAAAACATTCTGCTGTTTTCATATTTCGTAAGCAATGAAAGAAAAGGCTTAGGTAAAACATAAAAGGAATAAACCCCAAAAAGTCTATAGGCGCATTTCTTCATTAAATATATATATATATATATCATGCATTCTAATGCATAGGTTCCCAACCTTTTTTGAACTGCGCCCCCTTTTCTAATAAATATTTCGATATCGCCCCCTTTTCTAGTGAATATTTCGACAGCGCCCCCTTTTCTAGTGAATATTTTTATACCGTCCCCTCCCACTTTAGAGAAATAAGAGTACATGGTGAAAACAAGAGTTAAGTTTTAAAAAATATCCTATTACTAAAAGAATATATTTTTTTAATTTCACTTTTTTTTCTAAAGTTCCAGTTTTTTTACTAGTGAATCTGAAATATCTATTACCACAAATATATTTAAATGTGTAATATTATGTATTTTAATCATAGGATTTTGTTGGAATTGAAACGCTACTGAATTTCTTCTTCATTTAAAAGAGTAGAATAAAAGATATTTAGCTTACCTGTTATAAAGACAGGCAGGGTTTTTGATGATACGAAGTAATTCATAATAAACTATTGCTTTCAAAATAAATATAAATTGACAGTTTCAGCCTTTAAAGAATCGCGTTAATTCCTGGTTAACATATTTTATTACGTTTCTTGGATAATA
>BMAO01028361.1:0-40000 GCA_019973975.1 Trichonephila clavata
CAGAATTAAATGCCTCATTTTTTCTTTTAAAACTATTATATGCCCATCAGAACCAAAAATGTTGAATTTTCTGTCATCCCAATCACTTTCCTGACAATTTTGAATTTTCTGAAACTTAGTCACAAGAATCTAGTAGGATGAATGAACCATGGAAGTGTTCTTGTATGGGGGCGTAAATCAGCTACAGAATTAGGTAATTTTTGATGGTATTGAGAATCATGAGCTCTAGTTAAATATTTTAAAGAGAAATTTTAAATTGTCTGTCCAAAATTTGATATTGAATATGACTTCATTTTTTACAGGATAATGATGCTCTCAATGTACACCGTTGGTGTTTTTATAACTGCCCCAAAATTTTGTGAAAACACCTCCTCAATCAATTTATTTAGCCCAGCAGAGCATATTTGGGGAGAACTAGATTTAAAATAAAAAGAAAACATGACATATAAACACATAATGGGAAGTAAAAACAATAATCACAGAAGCATGGAGGTAAATCGATGCAGAAATTACAAAAAACTGATTAAATCTATACCAAGATGTTTAAAAGTTGTTGTGGACACTAAAAGATATCCTACTAAGTTCTAAATTAAAAAAGAAATACAATATTTAAAGCTATGTTGAGATTTTTGTTAAGTGTACGAATACTTTTGTGGCGTAATTTTTCCGTAGCTTTTTGATTATTAATTTTTAAAAATAATAGTTATACTATTTTTAAAAAAATAATTATGTCATTCCATTAAGAACAAGTTGCAGATATCATAAAAAAATTACAATTTCTATACATTAACTTTTATTAGTCGAAATCATTAAATTTTATAGGAAACTGCAAGTGTACGAACACTTTTGGGGTTCACTGTATTTATGTACTTCATTGCATTTAAATGAAAAAAAATCATTATTTTTTTAAAAAATTGAGTTTTTGCATAAAATTTGGCATATTTAAAAATTTTTTAATTCCTAATACATATAAAGATGTTCCATTATTTATGTGCTGTGTAAATATTATTTGAATACATTCATTAGAATTTTGTGTAAAAGATCCTCGTTGCTATTTTTCATGAAAATTTTACTAAACTCGACAATTTTTATAATCTATAAAACTCTCCAGAAAACAGCAAAAGGGTTAAAAAATTAGTTAAACATGAAGCTAAAGAGTTTGAGCTATAAATATGGCGAGTTTAAGAAATGTACAACGAGTAGAACATTTTTCATATTGTATTTAAATCTTTAAAAGCTTTGTCTGAGAAACTATGTTTTTTTGGCTTCACAGTAAAGTTCACACAAATGGATTTCTTTTTAAGATATTGAATTGAAATTTTCAGAAAATTTTTATTTGTATTATAGACTATAATCTCTATGTATGTATTTATGCATTTTATTGCACATAATTTGTGAGAAAAAAACATGTTTTTTTAAAAAAATTGACAAATTTCAAAAAATATTATAAATTTTATCGCTCTAGGCACAGATAATGTTATTTTTGTGCAGTTTTAATATTATTTGAATATATTAATTAGAATTTTCAATACAAGGTTTACTGTAACTGCAATTTTTCACTAAAAATTCCCAATCTATCCAAAATAATTTAAAATTTTGTGGAATTGTATTTTAATTCCTGACTGAAGTGTAAAAATGGGGGTGGGGTTCGATTTGGCGATTTTTCTTTGGATTTTTATATAGATATTATGGTGAGATGAATTCATTCTGGCTTCGGGAAACCTATCGCTAAGTGAAGTAGCTTGGCGATCGATTTTGGTCACCAAAAAAAATTTGACATCGTCAAGGCCCCCCCCCCCCCCCCGTACTACACTTTAACCTTAATTCCTAGTTCTATGCACATCCTTTTTAAAGAAAAAAGTGTTTTTTTAGTTGAAAACGTGTTTCAATAAAATGCTCCGAAGGTAGCCACATACCTTAAATTTGTTTTTTTAAGTAATCCGTCAAAAAAAGGAGTTTTTTTTTTCACATTTTTTCGCTAAATTCCTATAAAAGCCTTATATTAAAAACAAGGCACATACTTTTGTAAAACCAAATAGGTGAAAACTTTAATTCAAAAGTCAAGAAAAAGACTGTTTTGAGACTTAAAGTCATAACAAAATCAAAACAATATAGTACTCATGTGTTCGTCCGCGGGTAGCGTGGTAGAAAGGAAAAATAGTTCTGAAGATTTATGAGAACTAAATTTGTTGTTGGACCCCTATCTTTAAAATATGTAGCCAGTATATTAAAAAAACTTCTTTAATCCTGAATATCTTTTTTAATTTGTTTGATAGTGTTAATTAACCATTTTTTGAAATTTTGAGTACATGTAATGTTTCATATTCGAAAAGGCACGCGTTCAAATCTGATATAAACAAACTCATTTCAGAATGAGTAAGTCCATGTGCTCAGTTTTGAGTATTTCTTTTTTCTCCGTGTAGATATTGCTACACACTCTCCCACCAGTGAGTTGGTAGATAGGCGAACGAATGATGGAATTGTTATGGCGAGCGTGTTGCGTGAGTTGTTTATTGGGAGAGTTTCATCAAGTGAGTCTGTCGACATTGCTGCGTCAAGTGATTTTGACGAGTAATTGGTTGCTCTTTTTGTGGATAGATGGCGCCGAGAAGGTTTCTTAGCATAGCCAGGGTCACCAATGAAGTGGCGCGCTTATCCGGAGGACAGAACCCGGGACCTTCGGCTCTGAAGCCGAGTAACTTAACCACTATATGAAAATGATCACATTAGTACGGAGGTTTTTACTGGCTTATTAGATGATATTGCTACACCCCGGACGTTACCCACAAGCAAAAGTCGTTGGACCCACTTAACGCAATAGTAACAACTCCAACGCTGTAATTTGATTCGATTTTTTTCTTTTTTTATGGCGCAAGGACCAATTTAGATAATAATGCACAAAGAGAGACAATAAGAACAGTTAAATAAGATTTGCAGGCCATAAAGCTTTAGTCGGGCATAGTCTATATACGCCTTTCTTAGAATCTATAGATTAAAATTAGATATGATGAATAAAACCCTTGATGCTTAGGAATTTAAACACAAGTGAGGAATTGGTGCTATTGTTTAAAATACTGGATATAGTAAAATCAACAGAGTTAAATAGCCGATGTCTAAGATGATTTGAATGTGGACAATCACAGAGTATGTGTTTCACCGATAGGGAGACATTACTCCCTCGCTGTATCCGATGCATTTGTTACTAATGATAAATTTACATCAGGAACAGAGTGTACTAAAAATGTGGCTTTGTATAAAGCACCTTTAAGAATTATGAATGCTGTTTTTGATTCTTCTTTCCAAAAAAGAGTTTTGGTACTGTTCTTTTTGTGACCTTCTAGCATTCCTGTGAGTGGTTGTTGAATTTTGGCATAATTTGGAATGAATCGGTGGTAGAAATTAACCATTCCCAAGAATCAACGCATGCTGGTAGCAGACTTGGGCTCAGGAAAAATTTTAATTACTCCGGCCTTCTCTGGAACTGGTTTCAGTCCATTAGAAGTAATTTCGTGACCCAAGAAACTTATTTGGGAGGCACCAAATACACATTTAGAAGGGTTGATGCAAAGTTCATATTCATCAAGTCTCTGAAATAGTACGCGCAGATGTTTTTTTATGTGTTTTCTCATCTGTGGAAGCAATGAGAATGTCGTCCAAGTAACAAAATAAAAAATTTAATCCAGAGAGTACTGTGTTCATGAATCTATGGAAAGTTTGAGCTGCATTTCGTAAACCGTCTGTCATAAAAGGAAATTCAAAAAGTCCAAAAGGTGTTTTATTGCAGTTTTTGGAATATCTGCTTCATGAACTGGAATTTGTTGATAGGCTCTGATTAAATCCATGGAGGAAAATATTTTAGCATTATGTAATATGTGGATGCAATCTGTAAGATAAGGTATTGGATATCTGTCCGGAATTGTAACATTATTTAAAGCTCTGTAATCCCCGCAAGGCCTCCAGTCACCAGACTTCTTCAAAACAGGATGTAAAGGACTAGCCCAAGTACTTTTTGATGGTCTGCAGAGTCCTTGTTACAACATAAATTCGAATTCCTTCTTGGCTGCTTTCGTTTTCTCTATTGACAGTTTACGAGTTTTAACAAAAACAGGAGAGCCTTTGGTTTCAATAAAATGTTCTATATTATGATTTTTGATCTTTGTATTGACAATATTTGGGCATAAAACATTTGGAAAATCAAACAGAATGGCTTTATACAGGTTTGGTCTTATGCTTGAAATTTGTGATTTTATATTAACATAAGGTAAGCATTTTATAGTCAGTGATGTTTTTCCATCAATAAGACAATTATTTTTTGAATCTATAAGCAAGTTGAAATGGCTTAAGAAATCGATCCCAATTATCGGTCTATCCGCATCTGCAATCACAAATATCCAATTGAAAGACCTGCACAAACCAATATCCAGATGTAATAATTTTTGACCGTAAGTTTTTATTTTTGTGCCACTTGCTGCAAAGAGTTCCTTTTTTTTCTGCAGGATTAGGAGGTATAACAGAAATGTCAGCACCGGAATCTATGAGAAACAATGTTGCGGATTCTTTATCAGAAATAAATAGACGACTTATCTCCACTACACGACTCTCCGCCACCTTAGAGAGGCGGGGAGCTAGTTTAAAGTTTCCGAATCATCTGAATTTTTAAAGTCATTTTGCATGGTTGCAGGCATTTGAAAGCTTTATCGCCAATTTTTTTATGTCAGTAGCAGATCGTATTATTTGAAATATCGCGTCTTCCTTGTGCTCTTGAACGAGATCTTGACCTTTGGCGAGGTTGACAATTGGCGATTCAATTTTGAAATTTGTAAGGAAAGGTCAGAAATCTGATTCTGCAATTTTTCTAAGGCGAGATTATTCGAAATATTTTCGATCGAACTTGCATTATACTTCGATGGATTTAATTCCCTATTTTATCGGCAATAGCAGGGAGTTTTTTTTAAATCGTCATGGTACACGGACAGAATGCTTCGCATATTAAACGGTAGACGTTGCAGCCACAAAGTTTTCAGAAATTGTTCACTCACGAACACTTACGTTGGAAAGATTAAGCATTTCGTAAAGCAGTTGAGAAGATTTTTTATCACCCAGTTCTAGATCTGCTAAAAGTTTTTGAGTTCGCTGAGTTTCGCTATCGGCGAAAACAGATATCAGACGATTTTTGATCGTGTCGTATTTGTCATTAGCTGACGGATTAATCGCAATATCTGAAATTTGGGAAAGAATTTCTGCTTCAATCGTACTTATAACGATGTCATATTTCGACTGGTCGACTAATCTTGCTATTTCGGAACAATGCTTCGATATGCATAAACCATATTCTAGGATCAGGTTTCCAAAATGATGGAACCTTAACACTAACTCTTGCAATGGAATCGGTACCTTTTTCGTTCTTTTTTAAATCTTCGGAATTATTCTCCATTTTATCGCGTACGGAATCACCAATGTAGCTTTATTGGTCGCTAATGTGAGTCACTTTAGTCAACTTAGTGGTAAATATGAGACAAATGTTAATTCAGGATATCTTCCAAACCAACATTTTATTTAGAGCACAATAACTAACTGAAATTTTATTCTACTGCCAGAAAACTTTATATTAGCCAAGAAATAAAATACAAAATAAATCTGCTGAAAAATAATATTTAACAAATAAGAATTGCATTTATATTAAAATAAATTATTATTTAATTAACAAACACTCAATAAAGAATCAATTAATAAACAAATAATAATTTAGCTCATTTTTATATCTTTAAATATACTAAAAATGTTTTTCATTTTAAAATAAATCGTCTGCCAAGAAAAAAGCTAAGAGTTAAGTTTCCTCTACATATTGATGCGCTGTATATTTGTTAAATTTTTCATTTCAAAAGTGTCCCAATACTTCTTTTGGCTTCAGTGTGCAATTGAATTAGTTTTGAGAAGCTAGATCAAATTATTCTATAATACTAATAAAAACATGATTTTCAGGTTTCTATATAATAGCTATTGATGCTTCGAAAAATGAGCAAACTACATCTATTGCAGAAAATTTCTCTCTTTTGCCCCTATAGAATTAATCACAATAGTTCTATTTTTACTGCTGAAGAGCTTTGGCTATTTGCCAAGCTTTAGATTATTTGACTGTTTCAATCGGACAAAAATCTTCTAATCTTATCTGATAGTCTCTCTGTTCTCTATGCTTTTCAAAATTATTCGATCAAGTCACATAGTGTTATTCAAAGATTAGCTAGAAAGATTTATGTACAACCATATTATAACAATCAGTTGATTCTACTTTGGACTCCAGTACATTAATATACTATGGAATGAACAGTCGGATTATCGAGTAAGATCTGTCACAGAGTCTAACGTTTACATCGAATGTGTGGATTGCCTCAGAATACATCAGTAAAAAATATATCAAGAAAGATTTTAAAAAAGCAAATGATAAATTTTATCCAAGGTAGTATTTTCAAAATTTAGGCAATATTCTAAACATTGGCATCATCTCTAAGTAGACAAAAAATAGAAAAGAAATTATGTGTATTCGAATCTTCAGTAAAATGATCATCACTCCAGGACTTCTACAAAAATTCATATTATCAGATAATGCAGATTGTAGCTCTTGTAATTGTTTAAATGACTTGGACCATACCTTGATAAGTTGCAGTAGATATCTATATATATAAAGGAGAAAAGCGACTCACTCACTGACTGACTGACTAATCACGAAATCTCTGGAACTATTCAACCTACAGACTTGAAATTTGGTAGACATGTTCCTTTCATAGAGTAGACATCAGCTAAGAAAGGATTTTCCGAAATTCGAAACGCAAGGGGCGTTACGGGGGGTTAAGGGCTTTAATAATAATTGTTTCCCTGTTTAAACTACTTGATGTATAATCTTGAAATTGGGTAAGCGGATTCCTTTCAGAGAGTAGAGATCCGCTACAAAATGAGTTTGCTGAAAATCGACCCCCAAGTGGCGTTGCAGGGGCTTAGGGGGCGTTATAGATAATTATTTCCATTTTTAAACTATTTGACGCACTGTCTTTAAATTTGATATATAGATTCCTTTCCTAGAATAATGATCAGTTACAAAACGGGTTTTGTGAAAACAGACTTCTAAGTGGCGTTGCGGGGGATTAAGGGGCGTAATAGATAAATATTTACGTTTTTAAACTATTTGACCTACCTGCTTGAAAATTGGTAGGAATGTTTCTTTCATGGAGTAAATATCCGCTACAAAACGGGTTTGGAGAAAATTGACCCCCAAGGGGTGTTGCGGGGGCGGGGGTTAAGGGGCGTTATAAATTCCTATTTTTAAGTTATTAGACGAACAGTCTTGAAACTTGGTAAGCAGATTCCTGTCATAGGGTAGAGATACGCTACAAATGGGTTTCGTGAAAATTGCCCCCAAGTGGCGTTGAGGGGACTTAAGGGGCGTTATAGATAATTATTTCCATTTTTAAACTATTAGACGCACAGTCTTTATATTTGATAAAGAGATTTCTTTCATAGAGTAGAGATCAGCTATAAGAAGGTTTTGTGAAAACAGACCTCTAAGTGGCGTTGCAGGGGAATAAGTGGCGTAAGAGATAAATATTTTCGTTTTTAAACTATTTGACCTACCTGCTTGAAAATTGGTAGGAATGTTTCTTTCATGGAGTAAATATCCGCTACAAAACGGGTTTGGAGAAAATTGACCCCCAAGGGGTGTTGCGGGGGGTTAAGGGCAGATATGAATAATTATTTCTTTTTTTAAACTATTAGACTCACAGTCTTGAAATTTGGTTAGCAGATTCCTCTCATAGGATAGAAATATACTACAAAATATGTTTTGTGAAAATTGACCCCTAGGTGGCGTTGCGGGGGTCCAAGGGGCGTTATTGATAATTTTTTTGCATTTTTAATTAATTGGACGAACAGTCTTCAAATTTTGCTAAGCAGATTCCTTTCATAGAGTGCAATTCCCCTACAAAATGGGTTTTGTGAAAACAGACCCAGAAGTGGCGTTGCGGGGGCTCAAGTGGCGTTATAGGCAATTATCCCCCTTTTTAAACTGTTAGACGTACAGTCTTGAAATTTGATAAGCAGATTCCTTTCGTAAAGTAGAGAACCGCTACAAAATGGGTTTCGTGAATATCAACTACCAAGTTTAATTTCGGGAGATTAAGAGGCGTAATCGATAAATGTTTCCATTTTTAAACTACTTGATCATCCTGCTTGAAAATTGATAGGCATGTTCCTTTCATGAAATAGAGTTCCTCTAACAAAGAGTAAAATGTAAATTGACCCTTAAAAATGTTTGCGAGGGGTCAAGAGGAGTTACAGAAAAAAATTCCTGTTTTTAATTGTTAGACCCATATACTTGAAATTTGTTAAGCATCTTTCTTTTGTTGAATAGGGATCCACTAAGAATAAATTTTAAGCAAATCAAGTTCTGGGGGGTTGCAGGGGGTTACTGGGACGTATTGACGAAAAAAATTACTTTTTTCGAGCTACAAGGACTATAATAATGAAATTTGGTTTGCATTTTTCTTTTGTTGAATTGAAATCCGCTAAGAGCAGTAATTTTGGAAAACGGCTCTCAACGGGATTACGGGGATATTGATAGCAAAACTTTTGTTTTACTGTTAGATTTAGACTTGAAATTTGGCTTGCATGTTCAATTTACGGAGTAGAGATCCACCGAAAATTGGTTTTGCGGGAATCCACTTAGTTTTTGAGTTACGAAAGAGCAAACATTATTCTATGCTTCAATTTTAAAGACTTTTAAAAAATACAAATTAGATGAGTTCTGCCCTTTTTTTTATCAACAGGTGACAATTACAGGAATAAGTATATTTTTCAATTCAATCGAATTCTTAATGCTAGGACTTAGATATCAATAATTTATACATATATATAAGCAGTAAAAATTTATAAAACATCATGAAATACCCAGCGAAGCGGGCGGGTAACAGCTAGTATTTATATATACTCATCCTCGAAATCATCTAAAATTTCTTCTCAAAATTGATCCTCATTGCAATATCACCTTCAAAGAATTATTGGAGAAAACTGTGTCAAACAGATGAACATTTAAATTTTTTATTCCGAAGATGAAATATTTTGACATCAACTAACTTGTAAATATTTTTTAGTCTTTTAGGGGATGATAGCCTTTGTTGCTCCATATCACACACACACAAAAATAACTAACAATTTGCATGGATTTTTCCCATTCTAAATTTTATGTATACTTTGCTTAAAACGATCTCTCTGACGAGCAGCTTTGAATAGAAAACTTAGACTTCTTTCTCTTTCTTCTTCTCAGTTTCCTTCGTCTTATTATATTGAGTAAAACGATACCTGCTTTTAAAGGTTTCTGATCGTGAGAACAGAGATGTAGAGCTCATGGAAAATTTTTTAACAGTTTACGACGAGAAAAACGATTTTATACACGTAAATAGGAGCTTTGTAAATGAGTCTTTATAATAATTTACAATTTTGCCAGCCCCATGTAGGGGCCCCTGTAGCTGGGGGCCACGCCTGATATTTACATCCATTTCATTCGAAATCAAATCCCGTAACAAAGCAATTACTCTCTCTTGTATTAGGTTTTCATCTATGTTTGTTTACAATTTTTGGGAACATTTTTCTCATTTTTTAAAATTATTCTGTGACGGATCTATAAGCATCCTTCCACTAACCCTCAGGGGAAATCTTTGGGACGTGAAAAACAACAGCCTTCTCTTACGAAAAAACCATAATATGCAAACAAGTTTATTATATATAGTTCAGGTTCTCTCTCTCGCTTGCTAGAAAAGTTAGTTAATTAAAGCGTGACTTATAGTGAGATATAAGTAGAAGAGATATACGGAAGAGATTTAGTAAGTTAGTGTGAGAGAAGAAAGATAGGAAGTTGAAATTATAAAGAGATTGAAGGATTACGCATTAAAAGATAAGAAGGCTTCCTACAGTTCAGGTATTGGTCACATTTATAGTACGTTTTGATATTTAAATTATTAAAGAGGTTTAAGTGGCAATTAGTTTACATATCTACCGTGTAAAGCAATGTTAAGGTAGAAGATTGATTAATACAAAGTGAATCAATTATTAGAAGTATTCTTCAAAAACGCGACTGTCGTCTCCTTACCTCTGCTAGCTAATAGGAAACATCCTATTTAATCTGATTAATTGAATTGTTTTTGAGTTAATTAATGTACTGAATAAATAATTAGAAATTATCTCGATTCGTTCTTCACTTGCTCCTACACCTTCAGCCGGGTCACAGAGTAGGCGGGATTACAATTTGAAATAATATTTGGTATACTTTTAATTTGCACTATTACAGTATCAATTCCCCTCTGAAATTCATTCCCTCCACAAAGCTAAAATGAATCTGATTTGGCGAAAGCCTCCCTCTCACCACTGGTACGCAGCTAAGAGTCCTGGTCTATCTTTACAGAGCAGGAGATCCGGGGCTCTTCAAACAGCTTTGGTGCGCTTTAGAAGCGGTCACCTGCGTGTCATGACCTTTGTGCAGGGGGTAGTCTTTCTTTACCTGTCCCTGTTCATCTTCTAGACTGCTGGGGCATTTCCCTGGGACAGTTGTTTGGAGATCAAAACCTGCTTGGAGACATTCTTATGCGGAAAGGTCAAATGGACTTTGTGTAGGCTTTCCTGCTCTAAGGGGATTTGAAACAACAACACAATCAATTTTTTAAATCAAATTCCTCTGTAGGGTTTTCTATAACTATCTGCTGTTTCAAGAAATGACCTTCTCTTTTGAATTCATTATTAAGGAAAATTCTCCGAGATATATACATATTACGTGCTAGCACTTTTGCTTCGACAAAATATGTATTAAATCTCATTCTTAAATTTGGGATTTTTGTTTTTATTGACTAAATTAAAGCAGTGTCAAAATCAATTGTTTTTTCTTGAAATAGTTTATTGATAGAGTTAATTTTGGGTATTAATGCAAACTATACAGTTAAACATAAAATAAATGGCATTTCTTGTATTGAATCCAATAAACTTTTTGATTCGGTTATCGTTACTTACAATTATAAATTTTTCCAGTCTAGGTGTGGATCCTCAGGAGCCACACCTAGACTGGAGTTTCACTCCTCGGAGAACTCCTGAGGAGTCAAATAACAAAAACTGAACACTCCCATCATCAAGAATTGATTTAAAGATTGTCGCTATTCAAAGATCTACAGTGTTAATGATAATGCTTAAGATGAAATGTTATTTTCTTCATATTGACAATGATAGGAATATTGTAAAGTTCACATGTACACAAGAAAACATTTTAGTTTATGTTGAGGAGGGGGGGGGGGGTCCCAGTGCAAAGCATCTGTTGCACCATCCAGATTAGACCCTGTGCCTAGGCCTAAGCCTACCACAATATTATTATTTATTTAGTCCAAAGGAGGCAGTAGGTCAAGTCCGTTTGCGAATCAAACTCATTTATTTGTTATGGGCGAATGCTTGCACAAATATTTATAGCATGTTCTATATGTTATTTACTTAAAAGTGCAGAAGGGCATAGCAAACCAAGACCTCAGGGAGCTAAGAGGTCATTAACCTCTTCACTACATTTTCAAATGATCTTTCTCTTCACTCATTGCTGAAAACAGAAGCATAGTCGATTCAATTTAGAATTATAAAAATGTTATTTGCTTGTAACAATATTAGATAATGATTTAAACTGAATTAATATTTAAAGATAAAAGAAAATGAATTGTGGTATTTCAAACACTTTATTCAAACATAAACAATAAATAGAAAAAGCACAAGCAACACTAATAAAACGAGATTGAAATAAAATATTACAAACATTAATCAAATTACAAAAACAATGAGACTCATAAATATGAAAATTCATTTTAATCAATTAAAATAAAATCAAGTGTTTAAAAAAAAAATCAATTTTTCACAACCAATTTCAACATACTGCTAATTAAAAATATGAAAACAATTTAACCAAATAATTGATTTAAAAATATAAATGTAATATCCCCCCCCCCAAATAACAGGAAGATCATTATTAAAAAAAATTAACATTTTAAATAATAATGTCAGAAACATGCGAGCAAGTTTTTTTTTTTTTGCCTTTGATACAGAACAGTTTACAGTATCTTTCAAAGTAGGCATTGTATTTTGAAGTAGGAGTGCGCCTAGGCTTGAAGAGAAATAATCAAAATTTGACTTTTGTAACTTGTAGGTGGGTTTTCCTCATCAATAATCTCCACAGCTTAACAATGGGCTAAATTTATGACGGTCACACAATAAAGAAAAATACGAGTTCTCAATTGAATTCAAAACAGAATTCAACTAATTGTAGTTCTATTTGTAATATTTAGATAAAATTTCAAATTTCATAATTGTGTACAGATGTTTTAATGTTAAAAAAATTTTTTGAAAGAGATTTTAAAATTAAAAAAAAAACTTACTTTATGCATGTACTTTTCAACGAGTCATTTTTTATCAAATGTATACTTTTTGAATTCCTACTATTAATTCACACTCTCCCTATATATATATATTTATTTATATATTTTTTTCAAATTTTCAATCGCTAATAAAATACGTTTTATTTGTCCACTCGGATTCAAATACATTTTTTAAAACTTGTAGTGGATGATACTTGATGTTAATACTTTTTTTTCAAATATTAATTAATTAAATTTAATTTAATTATAGTTTAAGAGTTTCTTTCTCTCTCAGCCGATATTATTCCTCTAGATAGCAGCACCTTTGGATAAAACAGCTTTTGTTAAATTTGTGACAAAAATTTAACTTAACCTGAATAAAATTATATGCTAGTTAGACACCAGTATCCCTTTTACACTGATTTTAAGACAAATTCTTACCTTTTTTTTAAACTTTGATTAAAAAATGTAAATGCAAATTTAATATGGTTAAAAAGTTTTTAAATGTTAAATTTAAAAGAAACTTAATTTGCCACTTAATATTGCAATTCTGTCATATGTATATACGTATTTATATTAATTGTAATTATTTAATAAGTAGTAACTAAAATAATTCTTTGCTGACCTAAGCAGGAATTGATTTTAAAAGGTTTTTTTTATTACTTGTTAAGAGTAAGTTCCTGCAAAGAGCAAAAGTTGGCAACAACAAAGCGCATGAACTGATTAGCTGGAAACACATGGTTGCTCTTATTGTGTGAATATGACATCACACGAGTTTTTTAATTGATTGGTGGTTGTCATTATCATGTGACTATGATGTCAGATCAATTTAGCCCATTGTGTGTTTTACTGATACATTTAAAAATGCAAAACAAACCACACTATATTAAACAAATAAATTATCGCATGAACATACACTAAAATTATTAAAAACAAACACAAAGCATCCTAACATATGCAAAAACATGCTACTGCTTGGAGCTATAAAGGTAAGGGCCTTTGAATCACACACCATAATTATACTAAACTTAACTTGAATATAAACAGGAGCCATTTGATGCAGGACTAAAATTTTGAAAATAACATCCTGCATAAATTATACAATAATGGATCCTTAAATTAACTAGAAATCCAACAAAAATATTAATGAGATTTATTTTTGTTACAAGGATACTGGGAATAAATTATAAGAGATCTAGTCTTTATTTTAAGAAAATATAAAAGCAATGGGGATTATATCAAGAATAACAAAAAGATAAGGGTAAGCCACAGACTATATATTTCTGTTCTCTCTATAGTGAGTCTGGATATAACTATTTGAAAATAAAATTGCATTTGGGATATTTCATAGTGCTTTTATGATACAGAAAAGTTCATTGTTAAATAAAAACATATGTAGAATAAAGTATGAACTAACAACTACATAAGGATAAAAACTGTAAGGCACAAAGCTTCAGTTTTGCACAAAGCTTCAGTTTTGGTTGTATAAAAATATATTTTTGAATGAAAATAACTCTAATTTTTTTTTTGAAATTTAAAAGCAGTAATTTAACAGCAAAATCAGTTAATAGTCTGTGTTACACAAATATATTTAATAAATTCATCCCAAAGTAAAATTAAGCTAAGAAATAAAATCAGATTTTATAAACGACAATTTTTATTAGTAATTGAAACTAGTAAACCAGCATTCGAAAGAAGAAAAAATTACAGTCTAAGTAATAAATGCTTTGATATATAATTAGAAAGTTCTCATTTTAAAGAGTGAGTCATTTTAAATCTTTTTAGAAATATATATTTTACTATAGGACATTTCTTTAAAACAATCTTACAAAAATAGTACATTTCAAAGTTCATAATTTAATACACTGAAAACCCCATATGTAAATATTCTTTCATCCCTTAACTCTTCTTTTAATCCAGTAAAAAATTACAGATTTGATCTCAATCTTTTTCAATATGAACTGTGATTAACCATCATCTTTATATATTTAATTATAACCAGTTTTTTAAACATCCTAATGTTAATTAATTTAGGAATTTTTCATATGTTTTTTCAAACTTTTAAAGCAGACAAAGAATTACATATATATTTAGCAAATATGGTGAGTGTCTTTAAATGTTGACATTTTAATACTAAAGACAGAAAATTAGTATCTTAGTATTATGCATGAGATGGCTTTGTCCACTTGTAAGTACCATAGAACTTAAATCCATATCGTTGACAGAGTTCATCTGCTTCCACAGGACCCCGACTAAAAAATATGAAATACAAATATAAAGCTTTATTGTCAACTAATTTTGATCTGAAGTTTTCAAAACATGTCATTTCAAGTTTTTACACAAAACTGATTATTTCTTTTAAAATTTTTTATTCTCTTTATTTTATTTACAATTGTTTGATTACAACAAAAATATCAACAGGAGATTTAAAAAATAGTTAGATCTTTAAAAAGATATAATCATCACTGTTCACCTCTGCCCCAATAAATTGATATTTCTTTTCATTTCCAAAATTTTAATTGACCCAAAGAAATATGTTTATACATTAAAATAAGAATTACATTTAGTTAAAATCCCAAATAGATACAGTTTTGTATATTTCTAATGTGATTGAATTAACTAACAATATAAGATTAGCAGTAACTATGGGTGTGTAAAAATTAAGGACATGTTTTTTTTAACGTAATGTCGGTAAAAGTATCTCAAGTGAGTGAATATTAATGTCGCATTGTTCAGCTACTCAAGTGCTTTTGGCAACAGGCCTCATGATTTTGAACCATGGTCAAGTGATCTGGCACCCTCTCTCCAACTTCTCCATCACACCCCACCAACAGGAAGGATGTTTGAGCCTTGACATATTTAATGAGCATTGTCCCCCTACACACCAGGTCTTCAGTGGTACTATGCTTGAACTCACAATACACCAACCACAAGTTCATGACCTTGACCACAAGGCTACCGTGGCCACCAAAAGTGTTTCAAATCAACACAAATATGAAAGACCAATACCAAGAAATAAAAACATGGGAAAATAAACAAAACTTATGAAAAAAGAAATCCAAAGGGTAAAAAGGAACCTAAATGAAAAATTAGATTTAAGCCCAATCAAACAGAAGATTGAAACATCCAAATGACATGTGGCTGACAGGAAAATCGAGCCTTAAATAGAGGATCTGATCAGCATTGACTGCTGTATAGGTTTTACATAGTCTGCCCATGCTCGGTGAAAGGTTGATGAGGTATTACCGGCCATTCCTCTTATAGCACCCATCTCTCCTCAGGAATCATTACTGGAAATTGATGACATGCTGCCATGCATCTCCTTAGAGTGTCCCACACATGTATGATTGGATTCATACCTGGAAATCTTACTATTTAATAATGTATTGAATATCTGCCCACAAAAGAAAAATTATATCCTATTTAGAAGACGTGAAGTTCAGCACAAGTACCAACATGACACTTCAAGTGAAAACTCCACTTTTTCCAAACTAATCCTTTTGAATGATGTTGGGAGACATTGCATACTCCCCTCTTTAGATGTGTCTAGAAAGACTGGAATCACACTCACTATATGCTCCTTGAACACCTACCGTTTAAAATCCATAGGCAGATAAAAATGACCAGGTTTTGCAACCATTTCCTTGTCCCAACTGGGTTATTTATTCCAAACAGTACTTGAATTTGGGGGACACAATTTGCTTGAATTTATTGTTCGAATTCCACAAGTTATTTAAATTTATTAATGTTAGGATTCTGAAGTATCACCGTCTCTTGGGAAGTTATGTAAAAAAAAACTTACAGAATAGCTTCTACATCTATTTATTTAGAAGACTAGTAGAGAGTCAGAGTAGAAGTTTCTGCTTCTTAAGCACATTTATCAAAAACATTTTTTTTAAAAAACACTAATCGTCTTTTGCGATGTAACAGTTTTTAAAGAGATGTAGTAAGTATTAATTTGACATACAGATAATTCATAATAAAGAACCGTCTTTATTCTATAATCCCTCACTTCATTTCAGATTACATCTGACAAAGACATTGTTTTAATAAAGCTTTTTAATTACTTTTGTTTGGGTATATTTTTTTACGTCACACACTAGATATGCTTTAAGAAAATCTTGCTGATTCATCAAAAAATAATATACTATGATCCCATAAACAGGCCATTACAAGAAATGTAACTCAAAATTCAGTGGACATTTCAAATAAAAATAGATGTAAAATCACGGAAAAATAAAATAATTACCTTCCATATTCATAAGAAACTGGTTTGATCCTCTCCTTTTCAATTCTGTGCAACAAAGGAGTGAAAATTCTCCAAGCTTCAGAGAGTTCATCACTGCGGACAAAATGCATTTGATTTCCGCAAAATACATCCAGTAAAAGACGCTCATATGCATCAGGTAAAACTAAATCCTATAAAAAAGAAATTTTTACATATACAATACAGTAAGTCGCTAAATTTCTTTAAAAAATCTACGTATATATATATATATAATATACACATATAATTTATAAATTATAATTAACATACAAAAAAAATACAGAGATGAAAAAAATTTAATTGCTTGACTTTATACAACTTTTATGAAAGAAAAACTTGCATAAATAAGTCATACAAATGACAGCAAAGATAATACAGAATTTATAAATACTTGAATTTCTCAGTGAAAATGTCAGTATGAAGAATGGAACTATTGATTAGATTCCTATTAAAATACTACTTCCATCAAAATTTGAATAATACAATAAGTGTGTCGCACTATAAAGCAACATGAGGCAACAGACCTCGTCATTTTGAATCATGGTCAAGGGACGAGGACAACACCTGAGCAGGCCAACCATGCAAACAGGAGACTCAACAGATTTAATGTGCAACAGCCAGTGGCGGATTAAGCAGGTGTCGGACCTGGCGGCCACCAGGGGCCCCAAGCTTGATGGATTCTACCAGTGACGTAACAAAGAATATTAGTGCCCCCCCTTGCAAACTCAGGTTTGGGCCCCAAGCCCAAATATATATACAGAAATGGCCATATTATATACAGAATAAAATGTTTTGGTCAAAATGGATATGGTAAAAATAATTGATGAATTTCCCAAAGAGAAATCAAACTGTAAGCTCCTAATTTTTTTGTATACAGTTAAGATTTTTCTTTAGCCGATGAGTTTTGTTGTAATCAATAAATTTTATTTTGAAAATTTAAAGTAAGTGACTCTTTTCACTATTTTAGTGATTCGACTCTTGAGCCTCAAACCTTTTACTGCCAGGGGCCTCCAACTGCTTTAATCCGTCTCTGGCTTCAGCCCCTCTACAAAGTGGGTCTTCAGCAGCATTAGGGATCAAATTTGTAACCTGCCAGCCACTTGTCCATGATTATAACCACTAGGCTATCACGGCCACTAATTATATGCAGCAGAGCATTTAAAATTATTTCTTTTATTCTAATTTTCCATAATGTGTTACCTAATAACTTATTCAAAGTTCAATAATAAATTAATATCTGGATGCTTAATACCTTAACATTACTTTCTGTTGTTTATTTTATGATAACAATTTTATTTTTGCACAAGCAACGCCGCCCCTTACATTATAATGTTTCAATGGAAACTGTGAAATATTAGCAATACATCTAAGTTGGCATCATTTTTGGTGACCGTAGATGCTTCTGGAAATCGCTGGAGAAATATTTAGCATCACGATCTATGACGTTGGTGAATTTTTCGAGAAAGAGATGGAAGGTAGGAGGGAACCCACTAAGCAAATCGTTCTTGGTGCTTCTCTTCAGTTGAATCCAACTTTTTACAACTTATTTTTACTCATTATACCTTATGTATGTAATGCATTTCAAAAATTCAGGGACTGCTGCCATTGCTGACGACAAAAGCAAGTACCTAAAATTAAACCAATTGAAACTGATTCTTCCAACCCTCCCTTACCTGGCCAAGTTGGTTTGAGTCCTTGTCCTGTGACCGAACCCCACGCGCAGCTGTTATCTTCCGAAGCTAGTTGGCTTTGCGATGCAAGAAAGATGGCTTTTCTTTAACAGCGTTGAACATAAAATTCGCTTAACACGCTTAGATAAAACACCAATGGAGACTTTGGAAATGCTAAGTAAAGTTTATGGTGAATCTACCATGACGAGATCCAAGGTGTACGAATGGCATCAGCGTTTTAAAGAGGGCCGAGAATCCATCGAATACAATGAAGGTGTTGGACGAATACAATGAAGGTGTAAATGGCTTCGTTCTGGAAGAGGGATGACTGCTATCTTTTGCATGACAACACCAGCACATCGATCCCAATTGGTAAAAGAATTCCTCTCCGAAACTCGCATTAATGTGCTTCCAAATTCCCCCTATTCACCAGACTTAGCTCCATATTACTTTTAACTGTTCCCATCAATGCAAAAAGATTTACAGGGACACTGTTTTACGACATCAGAAGAGGTGAAAGAAGTATCGCAAGAGGAGTAGTACTAAAAAATGGCTTCCAGCTGTATTTCCAGAAGTCATACGAATCAGTGAGTGAATATTAACGTCCCACTGCTCAGCTACACGAGGGCTTTTGGGGACAGTCCACGTAATTTTGAACCATGGTCAAGTGATGCGGACGACACCTGAGCTGGCACCCCCTCTCCTAACTACCACGCCACACCGACGGGAGGACGTTTGAGCTCTCGACAGATTTAATGTGAATCACTCCCCTACA
Source organism: Trichonephila clavata (assembly GCA_019973975.1). Taxonomy (NCBI): domain Eukaryota; kingdom Metazoa; phylum Arthropoda; class Arachnida; order Araneae; family Nephilidae; genus Trichonephila; species Trichonephila clavata. Next base: position 19,132 of record BMAO01028361.1, read on the forward strand.
CGGCGGGTCTTCAGTGGAACTGGGATCGAACTCATGACATGCTAGCCCCGATCCGATACCTAGACCACTCGGCTACCGCAGCCACAGAAGTCATACGAATGCTGGTAGAAATGTCCAAAGGGACTACTTTGAAGGTGGATGTGCTTTGGTGCTATGAACTATTCAGGGTAAGGTTTTCTACACCTTGTCCTCGAACTTTTAGACCATAGGTTCCCAAACCTTTTAGTCTCATAGACCCCTTGACAGGTTTTTCAGCTTGGGGTAGACCCCCTACTTACCTCCAATATCAAATTTGTGCAAATTTATCAAATTAAATGTGTTTTTGACAGCTAGTATAGAGCTATTTACTTTAAAAAATTAAAATTTTTAACTGTAGTGAAGTATAGAAGAGTTTAAGAAAACACATGTTGGTTAATTTAATTAGTTAGTTAATTAAATTAAAATATAATTAATGCATAAAATAACTGAGAGCAACAAACAAAAGCTTTTAGAGGGAGGGAGAAATCTGAGGATGCAATAATAAATTTTAACATTTGGCATTAATCTTACCAGGTTTTAACACTAAATATATCTCCTTGGTTAATAGTGTCCAGTATTTTCTTCTTTCTTTTTTGTTTTGGAGATTGGCAAGCGCACTGAAACTTCTTCTCAATCGGAATAACAATCAAAAACTTTCTCAAGATATTCCATAGTATGGAATAAATAACAGGTATATCTTTTTAAAGCTAAAATTGTTGACATCGTTTCTAAACTTTACTTTAAGATCTTCGTTAGTGCATATTCCTAAAGCTTAATTCTTATAATCTGACATTTTTTTTTCAAAGTGACCACATGAATTCGTTGCCTACTGTGGTACTAGGATAGTCAAAACATTCTCAAACCTAGTTTCAAATCTAAAAAAAGGGCATTTAAATGTTAGCGACATTCAAAATTATGCTCCTTTAGCTTAATGCTGGCAAGAAATGCTGAAATGGAATTTGTTTTAATAAAATTTATGCTGTTGCCTTGTTACTGCAATTAAACCTCATTAAATTTAGTAAATAAATCTGTTAATAGTCTAGTTTCCACTTGATTAAATTTCCTTTTAATATTAGTCACAATCTGGTTTGATGAGAGCCACTATCGTAGACCCCCATTTACACCTCATGGACCCCAAATTATTTTTTTGCTGTCGTGGACCCCTTGTAGATCGTCATAGACCCCTGGGGGTCCATATAGACCACTTTGGGAATCTATGTTTTAGACCATACTACGTATAAATAAATTGATTATGGCATCAAAAAACGTTTTTTTTTTTTATACAGAGAGAGAGAAATAAAATGGCAAAATTACTGTATTTTAAAATAAAATAAAATTCTAAAAATATTTATATTTAACATACATAAACTAATTCCAGAAAATTATGTATAGAAAAAATAAAAGTCCTTCTACAGCAAAAAAATGTACCTTATATCTGCTGTTATAGCTCAAATCCAGTTCGGTTTCTTCTAAATCAAATGATGAAATATTACCAGGTCTTTTGGTCATGAACTTCAAATAGACGGCTTCTCCAGGCTGTACTCGCATCACCAACTCATTCCGCTTGCACTGCTCACTAAAAATGTCTCCAGGAACATCTTTGAACTGAATGCGCACTTCAGCCTTTCTTTCATTCAAAGCTAGAAAAGAACAAATGACTTGATTTATTATTTATCAATACTGCACTTCTAAGGAATACTGAATTGCCCAGCAACTGAGCTCACCCTGAAGGGTTTAGACCAGTGATTCCCAAAGTTGTCTATATGGACCCCCAGGGGTCTATGATGACCTGTAAGGGGTCCACATCAGCGAAAAAATAATTTGGGGGGGGGGGGGGTCGATGGGGGTCTACAATAGCAGCTCTCATCAAACCAGATCGTGACTTTAATTACAGAAGAAAACTTAATCAAGTAGAAACCAGATTTTACCTATTTATTAAATTTAATGAAATTAATTTGCAGTTACAAAGAGACAGTATAAGTTTTATTAAAACAATGCATCCAATCAGCATTTCTTACCAGAATTAGTTGAACATCGCAGATTTTTTCAGATCTTCATTCGTCACAGTCAATCTGCTGTGAAAACGACATTCTACAATCATTTGTTTAAATGCTCTCTATTCAAATTTTGAAACATTTGAGAGTGTCTCGACTATGGTAATACCACAATAGGCAATGAACTCATATGGTCCTATTGAAAAAACAACAAATGTCATATTACAAGAGGAACTGATCAGAATGGGCAATAAATGAAGATCTTAAAATAAAGTTTCGAAATGGATGTCACCATTTTGACTTTATAAAGACATACCTGTTATTTATACTGAATTATGGAATATTGCGAGAAATTGCTTTTCCTAGGCACAACGAATTTTAGCATGGTTGTCAATCTCCAGAAAGGGGGGAAATAAAAAATAAATAAAGGACTTTACTGGCACTACTGACTAAGGATATTTGATGACGAGATTGATGCCAAATGTTGAAAACTTGTAATTGAAGCATCAGATTCATCCCTCCCATTAAAAGCATTTGTTTGTTGCTCAGTAATTTTATTTATTACATAAATTTTAATTTAATTAACACATATATTTTTAAGTTTTAAACACTATCCTTTACTACAGTTAGAAATTTAAAACTTTTAAAGTAAGTAGCTCTATACCAGCTATCAAAATAATTAATCTATGGCTGTCATAATTATATCTATAGCAAAACAGAAATAAAAATACAGTCGACTCTCGATAATTCGAAGTTGGAGGGACCAATGAAAAACTTCGAATCGTCAAGAAGGTAGAAAAAAAACTCCCAAAATATAAGTTGAAGGAATTTGGAGTACCTGTTTCTCCTACACGAAGAGAAAATTTTTTTCTAACACATTTAAATTTGAAACCATAGAATACAACAACAATTGTACATGTGTACAAATGTATTTTAAAGTACTTTTAAAAAGTACATATTATACAGTATAAATATTTTAAAGAAGTTAAAAGACCTGTATTGAAAGAATACATTCATACACAATCCTATGCATCTCTTCTACACAATAGCTGACCATCCTTTCTGAACACATGTGTAGCAATTCCACGTGTTAAACGAAAGATTTGAACAGCTGACAACAGGTGCGGTTTTGGTCTATGGACTAAATTCATGTGATGTCAGAATCACATGATAATTTTAAACGTGTTTTTAGCCAATCAAGTTCAAAAACACATGTGACGTCATAGTCACGATAAATGCAATTATCTATTTTCAGAAAATCAGTTCATGCACTTCGTTGTTGCCAAATTACGCTTTTTACGGAAACTTTTTTTTAAAAAAATTAATATTTGTCACTTTATTTAAAAGTACATGTATAAAACAAGACTTTTTTTTCTTTAACTTTAAAATCTTTTTGCAGAAATTTCTTTTTATAACTCTTAAGCATCTTTACCCAACTATGCAATTTGAAATTTTACCCAAGTTTTACAAATAGAATAAAAAGTACGAGCTATAGTTTATTGTCCATTTTAAATTCAATGAAGAACATGTGTTTATATTATCATGTGACCGTCATGAATTTAGTCCATTGTCCACTTGAAGAAGGAAAGCAATAAAAATGTCTTTTTGCCTGAGGAACCAGAAAACACTAAAAGGGAGTAGTAGACAGATGGTCATACAAGGGGTTACATTACAGGAGAGACAGATAAGAGACAATACAACACAAAACTTGTAAGCTCCAACCTGTTTGCTACAGGACTGTACATGATAGTGAGTGATCAAATTATCACATGTTATAGTGTGGCCAGCCACAGATTCTACTTCGAAATATTGAGAGCACCAAAAAGTATTTAGTTTGAAATATCAAGAGTTTTTCTAGGGACTAAGCATATACTTCGAATTATCGAGAAGCTCGTATTATAAAAGAATTCAATTATAGAGAGTCGACTGTATATAATATTGGAACACGCGTGCCACTTATGTTGTTTTCCCAGCAGCGATACTCTCCTTGTGGGAAAATTGAGTCTAGAGGCAAAGTTCGTTTCTCAGTGAGAACTTGAAAAATGATTGTGGAAACCATACATAAGACCAAAGTTACCAGATTGGCGACAAATACGATATCGTCAAAGAATCACCGAGAAGGAACTAGAAATTTCCATAAGGATAAATAAAAGACCCATTTGAAACAAAAGTTAGTGAAGTTCTGAAGTTCCTGCTAGCGGAAGTGTTTAGAGAGCTATTTCTGGAACATCAAAAGGCTTACTTATAATGATTGCAAGTAGCACCATTGAAAATAATCTGCAATATACTTACCCTTTCCACATCGTAAGAAGAAAGGAATCCCATCCCATCGTTCGTTATTGATAAAGGCAGTAGCGATTGCAAAAGTGGGAGTCACAGAATCCTTAGGAACTGTAGGGTCATCTAAATACCCTTCTTTACCTTCTCCTTCAAGCTTCGGATTTCCATTGTACTGCCCTAGTACAACGTCTTTTAATTCAATTTCTTTCATGGATCTTAATACTTTGACCTAATCATAACACAATAAGATATATTGAGTAACAGGTTCAAAAAGTTTTGAAATTTTCCACTAATCTTAAATGAGTAAAAATTAAAAATAAAATCGAAGATGAAAGATACTAATTTACTACTGTTTTTCTGACCTTATTTTCTAAGTTTTTGAAATACTTAAAAAGGGGGGGAAAGAAAGAAATCTAACAATAGTGAAAACAGAAAATGTATGATTAAAAGCTCTTCCAAAAAAAAGAATTAAATGCACTTTTGTAAGAAATACATCTTATATATTACCTTTCAGCAGCAATATTCACTGCAGCATAAAAGATCAGATTAAAAAGGTTCCTTAATTTTTTTAAGTACCAACATTAAAAATAAACAACTACTCCAAAACAATCTTCAGAATAAAAATGTTAAAAGAATTTTTAAAAAGCTTCCAAAATGATGGATCACGTAAAAATAAATATGCAGAAAATTGCAATGTATACAGCGAGATTAGTTTAACGCAAAAACACTTAAGACGAAATATCAGTTAACACAAAATAATACAATAATCCCGACAAAATATGTATTTTTTTTCTCTTAATAGAAAAAGAAAAATTTTTCCCTTTTTGAGGAAAAAAGTTACTGAAACTGAGTCGACACTTAATGAAATGTTTGAGAAAGTTTCTGTATAATGAATAGTCCTACTGTATCATCGGAAGAATTCGCTGCAGTAGATGATGACAATGTGTGTATAGTCCCAATTATGGCAGACAAAGACATTTTGGAATTTATTCAAAGCTTATAAAATATCACTGATCCAGATTTCAAAGATGAAAATTAAATGAATAATGCAGCTCCTGTTCCCACGTCATCCAAAAAGAGGAACATCATGAAAAGTGCAGTTATTTAGATACACATTCCAATCTTGAAATGAATAACAAAATGGACGACATAGAATAACTTGTTGACAATTTGATTCTAAAAAAAAAAAAAAAAAATGCAAGGAAAAATACCAGCCAAAAATCAAAAAATTTATTGTTTTTTAAAAAAAACTTGAAAATTCTGTACTAAATTTCATGAAGTTCCTGCGAATGTTTTTATTTCATTGATTTTAATTAAAAACATACATATATGCATTTCTATGTAAATAAAATGTACTAATAAATTTTATTTTGTTGAATATATGTTTTTTCCCTGCAATTATCTTCAACACAAAATTATTTTAATGCGAAAAAGTATTTCAGTCCCCCTGAGTTTCGTGTTAAACCATTTTCCCTGTATAGAGAGAGAAAGATTCAAGAAAATTGAATATTTTTTTTTACTCAACAAAACTGAAACCAAACGATTACCGATCCAGTATCTTAATTAGTATGCTCTGTGAAGTGGAGATAAAATGTTTAGATATCAATAAAATCCATAAAATTTTTTGCAATTCTCATCGAATGTAGATGAAATTGGTATCAATTTGAATGGTTCAAAGGGAACCAAGTTGTGATAAAAACAGATGATTAAATTCCACAAAATTGGTTTTTTCATTACTGATTTTTCAAAATTAGAATGAAAATGGTTCAAATAGCACATTCCAAACCTCATCAATTAGATCCGGAGATTCACAAAAACCATTAGAGGATCATATATTAGATTAAAAGAATTTTTTGATGTATAAAAATTCACTTCTTTTTGTAACTTTATTTAAGAATTTCTAAATGCACTGCAAACGTAATAGCACTCCAATTAAATGAAATCACATTAAGATATGAAGCTTTCAATGAGAATGTAAGCTAAAATAAACCAAGCCTAAAGTGTAAAAATGTCAGCAAGTCTAGAAACTTTTAAAATTACGAAAAATGCATACATCCTTTCTTTCAAAATTTTCTGACATCATGTTTGGTAAGCTTTAACATATTAGCAGATGGTGCGACATGTATGAAATCTACATGCTTTTTTTTCTCCATAATAATATTCATTTTGTTGTGTGGTTTTGTTTTTTACATTTTTAACATCGAAAAAATTATCTATCATATGGTGTTAAAAGTGCTGCAGATGTCTTTTATTGTGAAATATTTAAGGAAATCATTTTAAACTTCATAATTCGGAAGTTTTACAGAAGAATTTTGTGAAATTAAAATTGTGGGGTTTTCATGATGAGAAATTAAATAAGCGAAACATAAAGTATTGATATATCTCGACATCTATAATTAGAAAATCTGAGTTTTAGAAGTTAATTTGCTATGTTAATTACCGTAAAATCTGGCGTATAACACGCACCTTTACTTCCAAGATACAATTTTTAATTTTTAGGTATGTTAGTCATATAATGCATGCCCAGTTTCTTACAAAGAAACCTGAAATGTACATGCACAATGCTTTTGTGTTTTGAAGTCCTTTATTCGAGGTATTATTCCAAGCTTAAGGGGAAAAATAGCATATTTTAAGAACTACAACCCTTTAAGTTCATAAGGAATGCCATTTCTTTTAAATAAGCAGTATTTTGATCTATGTAGAAGTAATTTTTTTTTCTATACTAATCTATTTTTATTTTTATTTTTAAGGCTATAATTTTTATACCTGGTGTAAAACACGCATCTGTAAATTTTGATATTATTTTGAGTGCTAAAAGTGTGTGTTATATGCCTTATTTCATGGCAAGTTAGTTGATTAATCCATTACACATAGTTTAGTTTCTGTGGAGCCATTAGCAATGATACTGATTTTGTCTAGGTGCCATCAAGATTTCAAAATTTATTAAAAGAATACAACTTTTTTTTACTACACATAACGAGTTGAATGTGATATTTGCTAGAGAATATACAAAAAGATTGCACCTTTATACTTACAATTTTTTTTATGAACAAGCCAGATCTGAAAATATTCACTGATCCACAAGTGCTTCTGTTAGTCAGTACACTTGGGTAAATGAGTGGTATGGATTTCTTAATCATAAAGAGAGAATTACCCAGAATGTCTCCAGAATAATTAAATTTAATCAACAGTGAGATCTCAATGAATGTTATTCTAATGTATGAAAACTATCAATTATTTAAGAAGGAAATCAAATTATATTTAAGTCCTTTTTAAAAAAAATTAATTTAATAAATGACCTTGAGAAAATTTTTGGATAACACAAAAATTCAGCTAACAAGTTTGAAAACATTCTAGTAATATTCACATACCAATATAATATGAAAATATAACAGTTTTCTAAGTTACCCATGAAAAAATATTCCATTGTAATACAATTTAAAGTATTTTCTGCCCCAAATATGTAAAAATATAATATTCATAAAATTAAGCAGAAATTAATTCTTTATTTTAAACATTCATAGTTCAAAATAGAATATTTAATCTTAATTCAAACATTTCCTAATTAATGATTTGTGATATTCATCAGTATAATATTGATGAATTCACAGCTAAAAATAAACAGATGCATCAAAAATTAGGTATTATATATATTTTAAAAATTTACAAACTCTAAGATTTAAAATTAATTTTTGAAATAAAATAGAGAACAACAAATTAAAAAACGTAGAATGAAATGTTTAAAAATTGATAAATTTGAAGTATGAAAATATTCTTACAACTAATTTATCAGAAGAAAGTGTAGTGATTCTTTTTTAGTTTACAAATGCAAATAAATATCGATTTTAATGAATTTACTATACCTTTTCATCTCTAATATGTTCAGCAGATGTTGTAACAGGTTTTTCCATACCGACCAGACAAAGTATTTGCAAAAGATGATTTTGCATGACATCCCTAATATTTAAAAATACTTGCTTTTACTGAATAAATAAATTTTAACAAATTGTTTAAGTTTCACAAAACTGTATTATTCAACAACTTTCACTTTTTAAAGTTAATATTTATGACAAACTTTTATATAATATACTGAAGTATTTAAGAAGAGTACTGTTTTAATTAATGTAAAGCATATTATATATATATATATATATATATATATATACATACACACACATACATCATTAATGAAAAATATTTATTTAACCCACAAATTTTCAAAAAAAAAATCTAAAATATTATAATATAAATAAGAGCAAAATAATTTTAATTTCTTTATATTCTGTAGCAAAACATGGTTTCTTTATGAATATGAAAGTCAATGAACTAATCTTCTACATAGAATCATTATACTTCTAAACTATAACAATATCAAAGAAATAATTTTTGAAAGTGCTATAAAAAAAATTTACTGAGAATCTTGTTAAAACACACATGGTTGTATTGTTAGTATGGTTGTATTACCATACAAATTCTAGTTGTTCTAAGTGATGATACAGCATCTGTTTAAATTCACATGAATTATCCCCATATTTGTAGCATGCCTTTTTTGTTACTCAAACAAATATTCAAAAATGTGATCAAATTTGTCTTAGTTATTCTTAATAGACAACAGATTGCAAAATTTAAATATGTGCAGTGAAAGCCAGCCAACACACAACAATCCTGTAAAACTGAAACTGTATTGAGGCAAATGTTATATACGCTGGTGTGCAAAACTTAAGCAACAAAGTAAATTTTAAGCAGATAGCCATGAAATTGCAGAAAAGAGGTTATTGCAATTAGTATAATGAACATGAAATTCAGTAGAAAGGTGTATGAAAATGGCAGGAACAAAACGGCAAGCATGCCATGAGTGTACGCAAACCACATGCTCAATACTTGGGGGGGGGGGGAGAATGGAGGTGCAATTAGACATTCTCTGCAAGAGTTTTTTCATGAAATATGGCTTGCTAAATCACCTAGACGACTTCACACATGGAAGAATGATCAGAAAGCTGGAGGAGGGGAATAGTTTGATCAGTGTAGCTGAAGAATTTGGAATCAACTAAAAAAGTTGTTTTGACTGCATGGAAAGCCTTCCAAACAAGTATAGCTGTTAGAAAGGTTGGTGGTGGCCTCCAATGAAAACAACAGAGCTGAATGACCGATATGTTACCCTATAGGCAAAAAGAGCCCGATACCGGTCAGCAAGTGCCATTTCTCAAAAACTGAATACAGCAACAAGGAGACTAGCGTCTTGGTTTTCTGTGGCCGAACGCCTCAGCAAAGGTGGCCTATTTGCTCACTGACCTGAACTTTATATCCCATTAAAAGATGGCCACCAGCAGCACCATTTAGAGTGGTGTAAAGGGCACAAAAACTAGGATATCTTATCAATAGAGTCAAAACCTCTTTATAGATGAGAGTACTTTCAGTGCCCACAAGCAATTCACAACACCAGTTGATTTGGACAGAAGTTGTTCCAGGGATGAAACCGTGTCCCAATCATAAAAGGAGACCGTTAATTGTCGTCTGGGGAGACAGTATGCAAAATGGGTGGACTTGAGCTCCACATTTGATAGAAATTCTGTAATTAGAGATATATTTGTAAGAAGATGATCCTTCCATTTGTTTGTCTGTTCCAAGGTGCTATTGGAACAGCCTCCATTTTTATGGATGACAATGCACACCTCAAGAACTGTTGGACAATCTGGTGCTGAGTATGGAGAGACAGTGTGAAGCAATCATTGCAGTAAGGGGAAGGCATAATCCATACTAGGGTAGATGCACTTGTTCATCCTCTTGGACAGACAAATATGCGAGATGATAATACGAGTTCAATAAAGCCTTTTTTTTTCATTCCATACTATATGCATTGTATTCATTTTTGTGCAACTATGCTTTTGTCATCATTTAAGTACAAAATATTGTCTCTCTGATAATTTCTTGTGCAGTTATGGCACAACCCCCCCCCCTCCCCACTTATTTAAGTTTTGTACACGTATAGAAGACAAGTGATAATTAATATCTGGAGTAAAATTAAAGAGATGCCAAGGTATTTAAAAATAATTCTAAATTTGCATGGTTCTTTTAACTTTTTTAGAATTAAAAACAGCTATTGTGCAAAAAGGTTTATATATTTCATCAATAAAAAGGAAAAATGTGATTTGAAATTGAAATTTTGATTTCTTATTCTTTACCAAATTCATGTTATAGTTAAGATGAGTTTAATATAAAAATAATATTGTATATTATTGCAAAATATTGTTACAACTGTATACCAATTATAGGAAAAATCAGTATGAAAGAGGAAATTTTTGCTCAAAAAGTCATTGTTGATATTGTACAAAATAGAAAACTACAATAAAATGTGCTAAAAGCAGTATTATATAATAGAAAATTATTAATAAAAAGGGAGAATTTATACACAGCAGCAATTTCCATTTCTAGAGAGAAAAAAAACTTCGATACATGAAGTCATAGTTGGATCTATAAAATTATTTTTGAAATGGCAGGAATTCTAATTCTTCAAGAATATTATGTTATGTAAATACTATAATTTTAATATTTTATAATAGAAACGTACTACCTACATTAAATATCTCGTTTCTGTGAAACAAATTATTCAGTACATATATTTATAAAAAATCTCAGATTTAACACTATCTTTAAAATAACAGTTTTGGGTTTTGTTAGTACAATAAAAAAATATCTACAGGCATATACTTATCAGATTAGATTCTTAAATATAACATAATGCAAACATGCTTTTATTTCTTTTATATATTGACATGAAATACATAATTTCAAAAATGTTTAAAAGTTACATTAAAATTATTTGATTCCACCAGTAGACTTCTTTTGTTAAACATTTTTAAAATATGAAAATATTTTATTCATAAAAAAAACTTAAAAATCCTTACACAACACTGTAGAACAAATAAACTCATTAAAAATATGTTAGTTATTTGTTTTAGAAAAGCAGAAAAATATATAAATTTTAAGAAACCTTATTATGCCAAAACTATCAAAATATCCTCCTCTTCCTTGAGTTCCAAATGGTTCTTTAAATGTAATCATTACAGATGCAATATTGTCTCTATTCCAAATAGGACCAAATATACGATTTCCAAACCTGTGGAAATTCAATATTTCCCTGTTAATTTTTTTTTTCAATTAAAAAGTAATTTGCACATAAATGATCAAAATGAAGAAAATTATTCACAAAACAAAACTGAAAAGTGAACAACAATGACATCATTAAGGAAAAAAGAATAAAAAATTAAAACCAATACGTTTGCCATATATTTCATCACACAAGGTCATGGTCTATGTTGGGATATCTATGTTTGCTATATGCAGAAGAATTATGATTTTCAAATGAATTAGCCTATTAAAATATTTTAAAATTCACTGAAAACAGTTAAATTATAGAGTGGGCCAACAGTAAAAAAAAATATTTTAAGGAAATGTCTTGTATTTGCTTCAACACAAGCCATCATTAAAAGCCATTATGCAAACTAGCTGGAGAGGTCGATGAGTTTTATTTTTAAAATTCACCCTTACAAAGAATGGGCATTTCAGCTAGTGTAAAAAATATTACATGCACTATTTTAATATGCCCTAACTTCATTTGGACTAAAGGGATAAATCTAAAATTTTTGAAAAAGCTATGAGCAGGTTTTTAAACAAATGTGTTGACCCTCTTTTTAAAAAGTTACAGTTCAAAACCTTGAAAATATTAAACAGCAACTTTGAATATTTTAACAGAAAATAAAACATTTTTAATAATATGATAAAATTTATTTAACATTAACGTAGCTAAAATAATGACATTCAGCTGGTATAATAGTAATATTAAATTCAGACTGCCTTTAATCCTAATGCAGTTTGAATCGTTAAAATATCGCCTCATTAAAATCAGTAAAATTATATAAATTAAAAAGTTATCAATTATATAAATATATTTTTATAATTTTCTTAAATAAAATATAATGATTTAAATTATATTTTAAGTCATACGTTGTTAATCCATTTGAAATTGATAATGAAATATGCCATTTTACATGAATTTAAAATAGAAATCCTTTTGAACTACGTAAAAGTTATTTTGCTACAAATTATATTCTTCTAAAATAATTTTACCTTACTCTTAGTTTTTTGAGTATGCCTTTTATGTTGTGGAAAATCAAACTATTTAACCTGTACAACCTGCAAGAAACCTTAACGAATAATAAGAAAACACACAACTAATCAGCTTCTTATTAGCTAGCTAATGAGGACTCCTTTCAACTTTTGTTTTGTTGAGACTATGTTGAGTTAAGTTTCACGTGTTTGCAACTGGTTGAGTTTTCAAAAGATAGAAAAATTTAATCATACACTTATGGGAAAATATGTCTAATTATTTTTTATTAACAGTTAATTTTCCATTTAAATATGTTAATTTAATTTTAATACGTTTTATAAATGCTTTTTTAAAAATCTTATGGAAAAGAACACTCCACTTGGTTCAGAATGGAAGTGTTTTGTCCCTCCACTCTTCTTTTTCAAACATTTTAATTTTTCAAAATAAAAAAACATAATTTAACATACTAGATAAATCTTAATTACAAACTTTTAGCTGTTTGACTTGTTTTATAAGCTAAATATCAAGTAAAGTATGAATATCTGCCAAGGTATATTTTATATTAAAATATAAATTAATGACTAATATGTCACACCAGAACCATAAGATGAAAACTATGCTATCCATGCAAAAGAACATAAATACAGATAATTTTTGAGCCAACATAGTAACATAGTAGGGAAGGGATGACCTTGGTTAATTTAGCAGCCCTTGAGATCCTTTACAATTTTACAAAATATGATCATTTTGTGCAATATTTGTTTTTAGTGTTTGCTTTGTAACAAATAAACCCCATAATTGTTTCTATTTTATCATGTTGCTTCTGTTTTTATAGATTCTTAGAAGTGGGCAATATTGCATTGCAGTGATACCTCGCAGCATCATGCTAGATTCCAGTGACTTTTTTTTCCAACTTACACCCGAGAGTCATTCTTTTTGAAAACAATATTTATCAAACATAATTTGTGCTTAATCTTCTTGGATGAAAACCCAACATCAATTATGATGTACAAATACATGTATTGAGATCAACTTGCAAAAACTAAGTGACAGAAGTGAGAAACAATTGTTATTTTAATAAATTAAACATTTGATCATTATATTATAATTATTATATTATCTATGTTTGTATAGATGAAAAATAATGCAAGCAATAATAATAGTTTATTCTACTTTAAATTTCCACCCCAATAAATGTTTGTAATGGGCCCAAATTTAATTTGTAAACATATTTTTATATGCAACCTGGGGAATTATGTTTTTCCGAAGTGGCTCACAGGGTCATTTGGGTTGGCCACCCCTGCACTAGGTAATGAAAACGATTCCGATATAGACCGGAATGCATCATGAAATTCGCATCTCTCTCTCTACTCTTTGCCACTCCCATAACAATTTTTGTAACACAATCAAAACGAATGGGTATTTTTGTTGGAGATGGAAATTACACTCTTTCAAAGATGTTAAATACAATTTTTTAAATGAATCATGATCTTATCATTGTAATATGTTTAAGCATAAGAGTAAGATAAGTAAACACTAAGTCCACAAATTTGTAAAATGGAAGAGTAAAGAGAGTTGTACCTGAGAGCCATGAAATTTTGAACCATTTCCTTTCCAAGATAATGATCGATTCGATAAATTTCTTCTTCTTTAAACAAGGAAGAAAGATGTTTAGATAATTCATCGGAAGAAGCACTATCTCTACCAAAAGGTTTCTCAATAATAACACGACTCCAACCTCTATAAAAATGTTTTAAAAAATGAATTGATGTATAGAAAAACATGTATAAATAAATGCAATCTTCAAAAATTACAATTTCAAATTACATAGTATGTACAGCACAAAAAATGTAAGAGACAGTGTTTTGACCATTGATCATGATCAAAACACTGGTTTTAGAATTTTGCATGATAATGTAAACAACAATTTATAAAGAATGTTAATGAATAAAAAACATGGATAAAATTTCGTTAAACAGAGACAAATTACGAGTTGATTCATCAAAAAGAAAAACAGAAAGAAATTCTATAAAACAATATCAGAATAATATAATGTTCAGTCATGATATAACTTTTGATAAAGCAAAATAATATTTTTACTATGTCGCCTCCCTTCCAAAAAATTACCCTAATCTTTGTTCTCTTTTAGCAAAACTTTTTTCATTTCTAATGGGATGCAGATTTGTGTTTTACCATTTCAGAGCTAGTACATTCTCCCAATAGCTGGTATCTCTTTTTAGTGTGGCACCCTACAGGCAGATACCAATTGCCGCAAGTAATTTTGATGCTCAGTTTACTCCCCCAGGTGGAGGCACCTGAACTCTGCCTCCATGCGAACCTGTACTAGAATTTAATTTTGATGAGAGCACACAAACCAAACAGACACTCTAGGATCTTTTACATGCCTATAATCATACAACATGCCATCGTCGATTTTCTGCACCATGAAAATCCACTGACTTGGGCCGAAGTCAAACACGCAACCTTGGGTGCGGAAAGCCAGCGACAAACCAACCATGTCACCCAGCTGGCACAAAACTATTCTAAGGGATTTTTTTAAAAAAGATATTTATTACTTAACAGAGAAAAGCATTTTGTAAAGAAATGGTTGTAAAATTCCTGCTACTTTTTCTAGCTACATGGAATAAGTTATATTTTTGAAAAATGCTCGGATTACTTCTTAGCCCAAAACTTCTGAAATTTACTTACTTTATTTAATCAGATATTAATTATTCACTTTATTTTAATCAGATATTTTCTTTTTTTGGATAGAGACAAGGGGCATTAAAAAAATGCTTGGTACATTTATCTTATGCAGAACAAAAATAGTCATTGAATGCTTTATTGTAAAAAAAATAATAATAATAAATAGAAGAGAGCATATTGGTACACTTCAAATCACAACTGAAAAATAAAAAATACTACATTTTAGAGCACAACATAGGTATGAGAAGAAAAAAATTTAAAAATCTTCCAGGAAACATTTTTAAAAAATGTACATGATTCAAGCAACTTAAAAGACTAACTTCTAAAATAAGAGCAAAAAATATGCAGACTTACTTGGATGACATGCACTTCAATTTTAGATTCTCTGTAACTATAGAAAATACTGTGGGAGGCAAGGCTAAGTAAAACAATCGGTTCGAAGATGATGCCTTTTCAAGCTTATTCATATGTTCATTCAATTTTCCAAAGTCATCTGATTGATCATAAGCGCCACTAACATAAGAATTTACTTTGAAAAAATCATTTAACAACTGATTTTGATCATCTTTAACCTAAAGGAAAGTAAAAACAAAATTCATATAAAAATATAATTTATTAATAAAAAATGCTACACAAATCGACATTTTTCTAAAATGCAGTTTTTATTGAAAGTCACCGATTTTCATTTATTGTAATAATCTCCAAGTTAACTACTTTGAAAGAAAAGTAGCTTGCATGGTGGAAAAAAATAATTTTTTTAATCTGATTCAGTATATATGCTACAATACAAAACACACACGCAAAAAATTTATGGTTTGAATTCGCTTCAATAAAATTTTTTTTTTAACTGTTTACATGTATGTTTAAAGCAAGTATTTGAGTAAATGGTATTTTATGTACAAAAAGCATTTAAGTAATAAATAAGACTCGACAATAATATGTACCTTCATATATGGTAATGCTCGACTTTTGATATCTTCAACTTTTAATTCACTTCTACTATAGCCAACAAATTTTGTTTTGGGAGGTATTAGTCCATCTCGATAGAGAGCCCTAAAATATAAATGATATTTTAACGCTCACACTACATGTATAAATAAATATTTTACATGCAATAAATTCCTATTATCCACAGGAATTTAAAAAAAATTGATAGCAAATTTTAATTTAAGCATAAATGTTAGTTGTGACTAATAACATAATTCAAAAAATAAACTACAATAGCATGCTTAAAAAGAACAAGTATTACAAAAGAATATGATTAGGCACACACAGAACTACTAAATTACATATATTCATATAGTTGAATATTCCCTCATTGGGGGGCATCACAGGAATTAAATACAAGTTTGAAACAAAAAATATGTACACAAGAATTCGAGTTTACCAGTTTAGTATTCAATTATATACAATACTGAAACACACTACAAATGCTGTTTTCCCTGCAGGGATATTGCTTGTGGAAAAATTGAGTTTTGAAGGCAAGGTTCACTTATCAGCAAAAATTTGAATAAGATTTTGGGAAGCAAAGAAGATGTAACCAAGGTTACCAGATTGGCACCTTTATCGGCCCTAGCAACAAATACCATATCGCCAAAGAATTATCAAGAAGGCTCTAGGATCGAGTCCTCTAGAAATTCCCAATGAGGTAAAACGAAAAAAAAAAAGATGAAAATGAAGGTAAAGTCAGTTCAGAAGAGGGTTCAGAAACATGACTTATTTGCATTTAAGAATAAATTTAAAAATCATTTAAAAAGAATTAAAACTCAATACAAAGAGAGACTTAAAACAAGAATTTATAATATTGAATTGGAAAAGGTTCACAACTTCGATATTTTCCAATAGCCTTGAGGTTTCTCCTTACCCTAAAAAAAAGTTGATTTATTAAAAATTTGAAATACTTACTTTAACAGAAAAATTTGGGAAAATCAGCACGAGTGAGGTGGAAAACATAGTATATTACTATTAGAGCTCTAGTATATGGAATTTTAAATTTCTTATTATTTTTGTCAAAGCAAATGAGTTATAAGTACTACAATAAAAGTAAATACGATCGAAAGAATTTTAATTGTGTGGGCCTTCCCTACAAGCGAAAAAAAGCAACCACATAATATTCAGTTATATTTGTTTATGTTTTGAAATGATTTATTTACGTTATGTCAACACTTTCAAATGATGAAGGAAAAAAGAAAACATCAACCAAACTACATATTTGGAAATTAGAAGCAGTGACATACACAGACCTCTTATGGAGGGGTATATTAAAAAAACACATCACAATGAAAGCCCCTTGACATTATCTTCATGCTAAAAATTAATAATTTATAAGCCTATGGAAGGGGTATGAACCTCTATAAGCTCCACCCTTGTGTTGCCAAGGGTTAGAGCACATGTATGAGAGAATATTGCACCTAAAAATATTTATAATTAAACAAAAAATATAATTGGCAGCGATACCTCTTAATCCGAATTTAATTCGTTTCAGAGCTTTGCGTTAAGAGTTCCAAGATCTTTCTTACACTTTAAAATAAAAGACACTCGTTTTAATTCCTTCCTGGGTCCCACAAATTCGATTTTTAAAAAAAAAAATTTAAAAAATTAAAAATAGACATTTTACAGGTAAAATAAAGATTTTTTTATTTGTATAAAATACAAATTAATAAAATAATTCAACACCACACAAATGTATGATAGTGGCTGATGTATAGGGCGTTTAATAACGTTGAATTACAATGAAACACGAGGGCTATTGGCGACGGGCCTCGTAGTTTTAAACCTCGGTCAAGTGACGAGGATGACATTTGAGTTGTCTCACTCTTTAAGCTTCCATACTGCTCCAAAGGGAAGACTGAGCCATGACAGATATAACGTGCATCAGCCCCTCTACACTGTGGTCTACAGTGGTACTAAGGCTCAAATTTATGACATGCCCGTAGCTAGTCCGTGACCTTTGCTGACTTACAGGACGAGATAAATTATAGTTTAAAAGAGATTTTCCATGGCAAAATCAAGTAACTGTGTCTCTGGTATCTGATTTATATTCAGATTGCAAGTTGTTTCCTTTTCTTATACAAAAATCAGCAAAAGAAATCGCACTAAACAAGGCGTGGCTATTAAAAAACGAGTCTGACTCTGCTAGAAGTAAGCATGTCCCAAACGCCAGCGATAGACAGTTATTTAGTTTGAAGTCTTCCTTTTCGAATGCAGTGCCTCTCGCTTCTGTAAACAAATCCTAAGTCTTCGTTCGCATTAGAGTTAGTTTTTTGTCTTGCCTGAAAAATGATGATGGGTGTAACAATAAAGCAAGGAATTGTTGGGAAATTTCACATGAAACTTACCTATTGCGTATACAAGTTTTTGAGTGTTTTCAAAATGAGCGAGAAAACGTTGAAGTTGAATAAAAAATGTATAACAATATTGAAAAAAAAAAAGGTGATCTGGATCGATTTGACCATCAGTTATGTACTCGCGCAATTTCTGAGACTGTAGGAATTGATAAAGCATCTGTACGACAAATTTTATGTAACAATTTCGGTATGCAAAAGTGTGTGCTAAAATAGTGCCTAAAATTCTCACGTTTGAACAAAAAGAAGCTCCCAAAAAGTTTTTTTTTATATTTCTAATGAGCTGCAGCTTGGTGTTTTACCATTGCAGACCTAGTACATTCTTTGGGAGCTGGTATCTCTTTAGTGCGGCACCCTATAGGCGGATATCAATCGCCGCAGGTAATATTAACGCCGTTTCCTCCACAGATGGAGGCATCCGAGCTCTGACGATGCGAACCTGTACTAGGATTTAATTTTGCCGAAAGCATCCAAGCCAAACAGACACTATAAAGGATCTTTTACATGCCGTATAATCATACGGCATGGCTGCTGTCGATTTTCTGCATCATGAGAATCCACCGATTTGAGCCGGGGTCGCACCCGCAACCTTCGGTGCAGAAGGCCAGCGACAAACCAACCACCTCACCCGGCCAGCATTCCCATAAATGTTTGCATTGACACTTTGAATGCCATTGAAAATGACCCAAAAGTATTGAAAAGGATAATAACTTGTGACAAATCGTCGTTTTTTACTTATGATCGTGAAACGAAGCGCAAATATATTCCCCGAAAGATACCATTTACTGACAGCCAAAAAATTTCAAATGAGAAAATCTAAATTCAAAGCAATGATGATAATTTTTTTTAGATATTCATAGAGTTGTGTGCCTTCACTGGGTTCCGGAAGGTCAAACTATTAATCATTATTGCTACCTTCACTTTCTTGCAGAGCTCCGTGAAAGATTAAAGAAGAAACGAATCGAATTGAGGAAGGACAAGTCCAAGACAATGCGCCGACTAATTCCGCATTGTATCTGTCTCAAGAGGTATTTTGCTAAGTGCAGCATCCTAGCGTTAGATCCTCCATTTTATATGCCGGTTCTAATGCCGTACGACTTCTATCTTAAAATGAAATCTACAACAAAGGGAGCAAGATTTAAGTTCATTGAAGCAGTGAAAAAGAAAGCGGCGCGCATCCTATAGGAGATGACATAAGACTTCCAGCATTGGTTCAAGCAATGGCAGATTCACATAGACCGTTGTAGGAATAGAGAGGTGTATATTGAAAGTGATGATAAGTAAATATGTATGAAATCGAAATAAAATGCTTTTATAGCATCAGTCTTGTTATTTAATACAGTAGAACGTCGTTTATTCGAATCAATTGGGACCGGACACTGTTCGGATAACCGAAAACCGAATGAAGTATATGAAACCGGACACTATACGAATATTGAAAATCATCCCATGCGGGAAGCGTGCTTGAAGAAAAAGCAAAATAGGTGCAAAATGTCGCAATTTTACCTTTATTGTGGAAAACAATAACTTATTTTCCTCACGTGAAACAAGTGCTGAGCATTGCACAGTTCGAAAACGTATCCGGACTTTGGTTCGGATATTTGACGCCTCCGGATAATAAACGTTTGGATGAACGACGTTCTACTGTAGTCACATCCAGTGCCGGTTGAGGCTCATTTCGGGCCCTGGGCGCAGAAGATGTACAAGGCCCCCTTGGCATTGGCGGATCGAAATGAATAGCCAGAAAATCTGGTTAAGTCCAGATTATTCGGACTCTTCTGGGCCCTCACCCAAATTGATAAACTGGCACTAGTCACACCTTGTATTCTTTAACTAGAGCGGCCAAGTTTACAGCAACAAGTGAACTGTACGAAAATGCACGTGGTTCGCCTGAGTACTAGGAAAATATACATGGCCAAGTTCCTAGGGTTGGCAAAGGAGTGCGTTCATTTATTTTTACATCACAGTCAACCATTGTCGGTTCAACAGATAGAAATCCTTACACGTACAATGTTTCCCTTTAACACCCACTCCCTAAAATGCAGAAGAAAGCAATGGCTGTTTTAATGCATCTGTCTCGATAGATGTTTGAATTCATGGCCAAAATTTTCGTCTGCATTTCAAGTTCTTCACATTCAAAGGAATCATTATAGTCATTTCTCCTGCTAAGGTAAATTTTTTTATAATGAAAAATAGAGTATATCTATGCTTTCAAACTATTCTAAATGAATTTGAATGCTAAGAATCTCAGTGATTAATTGTTTACCGACATACTTTGAAGCTGAACAAGGGCTACTTGGTGACAGAGAGCGTAATTTTGAATCTCGATTAAGTGACGAGGAAGATACCTATGCAGGCACGTAACCCACTCTCCAAAGTTTCAAATACGAACACTTTGAGCCTAGGCAGATTTAACACGC
>BMAO01028361.1:45000-81176 GCA_019973975.1 Trichonephila clavata
GCACACTCCGAATTTCCCTCTCGATCAGGAACTATTCTGAAAATTGTAATACATTGGACAGAGTGTTTATTTTAGGTTTGTAACAGGATATAAAAATCTTGCTAGGAAATTGGAGTTATTTTTGTCAATTAAGATTTTAATTTTCAACTTTCTGAAATCGTTAATATCCTCTTACAGAAAGATAAACATATACAAACCTAAAAATAGTTTTAATAAAATTGAATTCGTTGTTAAATCCTCTGAAAGCATCAGCGCCACAAGAGATCAACGTTGAGGTTGTCCATTATGTCAGAAAAATAATTTTAAAAATAGATAAAGAACACCACGACTTGGACATTTCTTGTGATACCACACCTTTAGAACAAATACGCAACCAGGAAGTGACAGTGAATAAAAACAAATTTTAGGTTTGAGATGGCTTTATCCATTTTTTTAAAAATATTCTAGAATTAAATAGACCTTTTTCCACTTTTCTAATAAAAACTTACTTGATTTAATACAGCGTGCATTTATTACACGTATGTGTGTGTGTAGCCATGTTTCTATTTTCCTTATAAATAATGTTTTATTTCAAGATTAATTTCTTTATTAACAGAATTCTTCAGGAACGAATCTATCGTTTAAGGTATCCGACTGCCCTAAAATAATGAATTTTCCTAAAAATTGACATTTTTTTATAGGCCATCTTATTAGCTTTATAAAAATACCAAGTTTATTATTTTCCGTTTACTAGAACAAAAACTACAAGTGTTTTAGTAAAAGCAGATGCCATTTCTTTAAGCAAGATGTACTTTAAAACGCTTTTGATTCAAAATGTGTTTTTTTTTAAAAAAATGCTCAAACGGGGGCAGCGATTGCTCAAAAAAAAGTTTTGAAAATAATTAACTGAAATTTTTTGGAGTATGTTCTGTGAAATAGTAGAAGTGTTTTAAGCTTCAGATTTATCAACCACTGTTTTATTACAAAATTTACAGTCTCTTATGTGAATATAATCACTGTTATTTTAAGCAATTTCATATAATAACTAAGATAAAGTGCTCTAGTTTTTGTAAAAATTAAAATCTCGTATCTTGAAGGTCATTTCAAAAATGAATAACATACAACACATCAGAATTGAAAATTTGTTCATTAACTTTTGGTACAGAATGGGCCGCATTTACGTTATTTTTTGTACATTTTTACCCATTTTAGTAATAATTTCTTTTTCTTTTCTTAATTTTAGCATATTTTTTGAAAATGTACTAAACAAGTCTAAAAACAACAAAAAAATCCCCACATTTCCCTTTTTTTATAGAAAAGTTGTCGAGAGTAGTCGAATACCTTAAAAAGAACAATGAATGTAAGTAAATTAAGCAAGGATATTTCATATATACATGCATATATATTAGAATCAAAATGCAGGAAATTTTATTTCTCAGATTTTATTAACGCCATAAGAAGCAACACCAAAGTAACTAATGATGAGCTGCGTAATTTTGAATCACGGTTTAGTAACCAGAGTTACAACCGCAAGCTGGCACCTTATTTGCTTCTTTTTGCAAAGATATTTGAAAAAATTTATTCGTGTTGTCTTTGAAAAGCGAAGTTAAAATTTCACTTATGAGGTCTTTAAATACTTTTTTTTTTAAATATGCAATTTCTCTCTATATAAATGGATGATTGTATATATGAAATCGCTGCACACTCCAACACCGTTCAACACATCATGAAAATTGGCACGAAAATGTATTTTTTTGTGTGGATAAAACTTTTGTGCTAACCTTTTCGTTGCAGCTCTCCACCAGGTGGCGCTACAGCAAAGCAACTTCTGCACCGTTCAATCAATCGCCAAGTTGCCAACGTGGTGCCCAAAAAGGATGCTAACTTGGCTTCATCACCAACATTTCGCTATGTTTCCATTGAATCGCCATTATAATGTAAGGAACGGCGTTGCTTGCGAATATTACAATTTTAACATAAAATAAATACAACAGAAAGTAATATTAACATATTACACATCCAGATATAAATTATTTACATTTAAAGCGTTCATTACTCAAAATTTGTAACAGTGTGTTACTTTTGCTGAGCAAAGATCAACTTAGGAAGGTGTTTTCAAAACTCAACCCACAAGAGAGTTACGGACCGTTATAAATTAAATTCCTTTTATCAGCTATTAGATCTTCAGACTTTAAATTTAACAAACATGGTTTTTTGTTCAGCTGAGATATTTAAAAAGTTTTTTTTTTGTTCAATTTGCAATTCACGTAAAACTAACTCATTAAAAATTTCTTTATCCTTCAACCTGTATAGTTTAATTTTTCAATTCACCTGTGCGAAGAACGGGTATACCAGCTAGTACAATGATTCCAGAAACGTTATTTTTACAAGCGCAATACAGCAAAAATAGCATTTCATGTTTCAGATTTTTAAAAACTTTTTTGAGTTTGTGCATCAGAACTAAAACATCATATTTAAGTGTTTGGAAATTCTACATTTAGTAATGTTGTTCGGATTTCCTTTTTTGGGAGAATATGAAAAATTTTGCATTTCTTGTGTTTAATGTATATTTTTTAGTTGAACTTTTAAAAATCTTACATAAATATGAATTAACATTGCTAAAACCGCAGAGTGGAAAAGTTATCAGTATTTTTAAGGGTTAGGTATTTTCATGGTTTCCATTTTCCTTCATAGCTGACAAATTTGAGGAATGCACAATTTTATTTAAAATATCATTTAAAAAATTTCAAACTTATGAAAAAGAAATTTTAAAAAAAAATATAATTTTAAAATTATATAAATTAAAAAAATATACATATAAAATTTTTTTTTTTTCACATGGGAAAAACATTTTGCAAGAATAGCAATATTATCTTTTATTGTACAGTAGAATGTCGTTTATGCAATTTATTATCCGGAGCGTCAAATATCCAAAACAAAGTCTGGATACGTTTTCGAACAGTGCAATGCTCAACAGTTGCTTCCTGCGAGGCCAAAAGTGACGGGAAAACCCAAGGAGAGGGATATTTGGGGAATTTCAATTGTGCTATTTGGTAAACATCTGTACTGATTATGGTCACAGTTTGTTTCCAAGTGAGGGGGTGTATACGCACTCCTTTGTTGATATAGAAATCTGAATGGCATGCGATGTAGAAGATTATGGATTTCAAATGCTAAATGATGACGAGATTGTGACATCCGTGCAAGAAGAATCTGACCCTGTCGACGATGAAACGGATGAAGACGAGGACTATAACAACGAAAGTAGCAAGGGTCCATCAAATGCTGACGCGTTTTTCTGCTTTAGAGACAGCTATGGACTGGTACGAACAACAATCAAGAGTGCTGTCCTACTCAACTACTGCAGCTGAAGAGAATCTGATACCTTGCGTTGAAAAAACGAAAGTGTACAATGGGGTACAGCGAAAAATAAGTGATTATTTTCCCCAATCAAGGTAAAATTGCGATATTTTGCACCTATTTTGATTTTTCTTCAAGCACGTTTCCTGCATAGGATGATTTTCAATATTTGTATAGTGCCCAGTATCGTATACGGTTTCGGATACGATCGCATTCGGAACGGTGTCCAGTCCCCCAATTGATTCGGATAAGCGACGTTCTACTGTAAAAGTGTCTGCGCTAACCAAGTAGTAAGGTTGTGTGAGCTTATTATATACGCTCGATTCTATATAGATCTATTGTGTAGCGAAATTGATGCATGCTAAATCTGTTAGAGCTCCGTGATGTTACATTGGCGAATTGTAGGAATTATAATAAATGGAATAGTATTATCTGACTTCACGAATGAGTTTCCAGAACGTCTGAGGCCAATAGCCATCGGTGTTACTTGTAAGTAAAACGCTAATAAATAATAATTGAAAGCATGACTTTAAACTCCTTTTATTCTAAATGAAAATAATTTAAGATTTACTTCTTTATATATTAGCATTACACTTTTTACCAGTTAACTGTGATTGACGAGTTCATTCGTCATGTAGAAGTTGCAGGATTTTGTGTTACGGCGAGTACTTTCACGCGTAAAAAGTATTGAAATTGCAATTTTTGTGAAAAACTAAACATTTTCAAATTTCAAGATGTTTACAATATTTTGAGGCCAGGCTGAAGTAAAACTAAAAATAGGAAACATTTAAAGTATCCGAGTACTAGAGTTTTTTTTTAAATGGAGATGTGGGAATTTTTTTGTTCTTAATTGTTTTTAGATTTGTTTAGTACTTTAAGATAAATATGCTAAAATTAAGAAGAGAAAAAATTATTACTAAAATGGGTAAAAAATTTACAAAAAATAACAAACGGGTCCCATTCTGTGCCAAAGGTTTATGAACAAAATTTCAATTTTTCAATTCTGATAAGAGATAATTAAATTTTTACAAAAACTGGATCACTATCTTAGTTATATGAAATTGCTTAAAATAACAGTGATTATATTAACATAAAGGACTGTAAATTTCGTAAAAAAAACAGTGATTGATAAATCTGAAGGTTAAAACCCTTCTATTATACAGAACATACACCAAAAACTTCAATTAATTATTTTCAAAACTTTTTTGACAGTCGCAAGAGGTTCGCATTATCGAGAGTCGACTGTATTAGCAATAAAATTCGCAATTTTAGAAAAGAAACCCAGCTTTTTGATCCAATAATTTAACAGCGATACTTTCTCAGTGATTGACAAATATTCTCATCATCGCTCGATTTCCGTGACATACATAGCTGCTCGCTCTCAAACGGGGGCGTCACAGTAAACTGGTTAAGTAGCAAAAGGGCTATTCGCCAAAGACTTCGTAATTTTTAATCACGGTCAAGTGACGAGAGTTGCATCTGAGCTCTGACACCCTACTCTTTATACTTTCCACACCATGGAGACGCTGGGATTTTAAACCTCTGTAGATTTAATGTGAATTAACTCCACTCGGACATATGATTAAATTGATGTAAAGTACTAATACCTTCTCCCTCATTCTGTTTTCGGTTTAAAAATTTGTGGCGAGAAGTTATAATCAAAGGTTTGGGGGGTGGAGGTCAAATGCTTTCTAAGTGCATCTTTTAACTTGTCTAACGTTAGGTCGGAAGGAATGTCAGATGCCAGCAAATTTTTCAGTAACTGGTACAATTTTGCCCCAAGAGACGAAACAAAAACCTTAACCATATTGGCACGTTCTGTACGTCTAAGTAAGTTTCGTATTTTTCAATAAAACTAACGAAATTTTCATTTTCTTCAAATTTTTCAAATTGTATAGTTACTTTATGACCAGAGGAATGGTCTTTATTTTGCAACGCTCGAATCAGTTCTTGATTCTGCCCGAGCAATTCTGCAATTTGCTGTTACATGGTTCTTTCCGATAAAAAGAAAAAAAAAATTTTTTTCCTGGAGAAAAACCATGTAACAAAGAAATTTTTTTTTTACCGTGAGCCGTTTTTAGGCAAATGCCTTATTAAAAAGAAAAAAAAAATTCTTACTTCATCTCCAACTGAGAACTGAATAATTCAAGGTTCTTCAAAGCGCGCGCAGAATTATAACAAACAAAGAAGAATTCAAACATCCCCGTCGCCAACTATTATGTTTAAGGGTTTCCAAATAATTAAAAGCATATTACTTTTTAAATTAGTTTAATCACGATATTCAAGGCACAGTACAATACACTTACATCCACAGATTCATTATATATGTTTTTGGCGCATTATGATCTAAATTGGTCCTTGCGCCATAAAAAAGAAGAAAAAATCAAATTATATATGTTATTACTAGCTGACCCGGCAGGCACACACACACACGTTGTTTTGCCATATAAATAGTTTCTAGTGAATATTTTGGTAGTCAAACAAAAAATAACTAACTCATTGTAAGTGTGTGGGGATGTGGTATATGACTGAAAGAGGAATGGAGCCGATGTGAACGATGACCGCCTATAAAAGTAACAAACCGCCAAGCATTTGTTGTTTGGATTCTTTGTACTTTTATTATTTTTTAACTAAGAAATTTCAAATTACATCTCTATCACAAATTATGACAATTTTAAAATAACATTATAAGTCTCTTAATGCAATGGAGCGTTTTTCCGATATTTTTAGTGATTGCATCCTTAGACAACACAAACAAAGTAGACGGTTTACCCACGCGAGAGCATGCCACCTATAACTGTGTACCCAACACAGTGTGCCCAAATCTAAGCCACAAACATAAATAGTTTGGCCTTGAGACATTGATTGTCATTGCGAAAGCCCATCTAATAGGAAATTGAATCCATTTGAATTCAATTGGCACATCTGTCGGAATAATAGGGATTCGTGGTAGTAATACATTTTTCCCTCGGAACTTGTCATTCAAAATGCTGGCTTCGACAACGTTTTGGTGGCCGCGGTAGCCAAGTGGTCTATGCATCGGATAGTGGCTAGCGTGTCATGAGTTTGATCCCAGTACCATTGAAGACCCGCTGTGTAGGGGAGCGATGCACGTTACATCTGTCGCGAGCTCAAACGTCCTCCCGTTGTGTGGTGTGGTAGTTAGGAGAGGGGGTGCCAGCTCAGGGTCGTCCACGCGGACCGTCCCCAAAAGCCCCCGTGTAGCTGAACAGTGGCAAATAGTACGGTGGCATGCCTGGCAAATCGAATGAGTTAAGAAACTCTGCTAGATAATTTGCAGGTTCGTTGATATCGCAAACTGTATCAAAAGATTTGTATGACATCAAGTCCCCTGGCAACAACTGTTGTAACTTTAAATTAAAATCGTTGACGTCCACATTTTTTGCTGCCAAAATTGCTCTTTCTGCCAGCCACTAATGATTCAAGCATTGTGTGTGCATATCGCGAAATATCTGGTCAATGAGAGCATTTTGCGAGTTAATGATTGTGCACAAAGTGGTCGACAATTTTATGCATCCAGTATGTCCATGTACAGTTACTTTTCCATCGCCGATATCTAACAGTTGTTTTGAGAATATTTCTCTCAGTGGGTGGATCTTGAAGTATTAGAACGCGCACATTTACTTTCAGTTGTACTTTTTAAACATTACGCCACAGTGGTACGTTGAACGTGGGATGACGGAAGTGTTTGTTTGAAATCACCCCAAAGGAGTAAAAGAGTACCGCCAAATAGTTTGTCGTTTTTTTATGTCTTTCAATGTCCTGTTCAACGCCTCAAGCTAATGTTTGTGTGCCATAGTGCATTCATCCCAGATAATTTTAAACTGTTTCAGCACTGTGGCCATGGACAATTGTTTTTTTTTATGTTGCACACTGCGTCTGGGTTACTTTGAATATTTAGTGGTAGCTTAAATCTGGTTCTGCTTAGCGGTTCTGCCCCCATCTAATAAAGTTGATGCAATGCCAGATGACGCAACTGCCAATGCGATGTCATTATTTGATCGTATTTGGTGAGAATTAGCGAAATGAGGAATGTTTTGCCAGTTCCACTTTTTGCATCCAAAATTAAAAGAAGAATCCACCTTGTCCTGCCAAAACTGCGAGCATAATGCGGTCATAAATGGTTCCTCAGTCAGTCGTGGGACATTGCGAGTAGTAATAGCTGCCATTTCTACAGTATTTTACAGCAACTCACGGTTCATTTCAGTGTTCATTAAAGATGCACTTTGATTTGGCGAATGCATACCGAAATGACAGTGGTAAATTAGCAATGACTAAGTAAATATCGTCGATAGCAATCAATGCTTCACTATACATAGCGTCGTTGAATGTTATAGTTACAATATTATATTGTAAAAAAAAATTATACCGTATTGTGGCGAAATAAATGATATTTCCGATTCTGTAATTATTTTTTGTCTGAGTTTGTTAGAAACAATTAGATTTTTATTTTAAAAACGTGGGGGAAAAGTCGGAACTTCACTCCGCTGAAATTGAAATGAAGCTCTGCGGAATAAACAACATACAGGGGTAAAACAATTAAGCGTTTTAAGGTTTTTAAATAATATCTTTTCAACTGATCACAATATCGGAATGAAAAATAGTTTACGTCCTATTCTCAGACCTATTGAATATAAGCACAAAATTTCTTTAGAATCGGTCTGAACGTTTCGGAGGAGTTTGGTTACAAACACTGTAACACGAGAATTTTATACATTAGACTAGCTGACCCGACAAACGTTGTTTTGCCTTATAAATTATTTCTAATGAATATTTTGGTAGTCCAATAAAAAATAACTAACTCATTTTAAGTGTGTGGGGATAAGGTATATGACTGAAAGAGGAATGGAAAGCTGTGAACGATGGCGGCCTATAAAAGTAACAAAACACCCAACATTAATTTTTTGAATTATTTGTACTTTTATTATTTTAACTAATAAATTTCAAATTACATCCATCACAAATTATGATAATTAAAAAATAACATTATCAGTCTCTTAGTGCAATGGAGTGTACGATATTTTTAGTGAGTCCATCTTTCGCCAACACAAACGAACTGGATGGTTTACCCACCCGAGAACATGCCACGTATAATGGTCCGTGTGATAAACACGGTGTACCCAAATTTAAGCCATAAATAGACTTCGTTTGGCCTTGAGACTTTTTGATTGCCATTGCGAATGCCAATCTAATTGGAAATTGAATCCATTTGAATTCAATTGGCACATCTGTGGGAATAATAGGGATTCGTGGCAATAATACATCTTCTCCTCGGAACTTGTAATTCAAAATTCTGGCTTCGGCAACGTTTTTCATCAATTTCTTAATGACTAATCGCCTGCCATTGCACAGCCGTGGTGGGTTCAAATTACGAAGCAAAATAACCGGAGATCCAACCTTCAGTAGTAAATGGGGCGGTGGCATGCCTGGCAAATCCAATGAGCTCAAAAACTCAGCTGGATAATTTACAGCTACGTTGGTATAACATCAAGTCCCCTGGCAACAACTGTTTCCTACTGAATATACGCACAAAATTTCAAAAGAATCGGTCTAGCCGTTTTCATTTATTTCGTGTCATTTATTTGAAATAATGATAACAAAGTAAAAAAGATTAAATTTTTCGTAAATATTTTAGATATTTTTGTTTTATAAACCGTGCAATATATGAATTTTTGAATTAAGATTTGTCCAAAAAAATGGGGGGGGGGAATATTTTCCCTCGCCAAATCGGGCGATTTTTGATTTGCTATAGACACCTATTTTTCCATTGTAACCCATGAGCAGGATGATTTGGAAGGTGGAACAGAGAAGTCACACATTTGGCGCGAAACCGGTTTTCGATGCCAAGCGAAATAAACGGCGAGATAAGCAATATACAGGGGTAAAACAATTACGCGTTTTAAGGTTTTTAATTAATATCTTTTCAACTAATTGCAATATTGGAATGAAAAATAGTTTACATCCTACTCTCAGACCTACTGAATATACGCACAAAATTTCATAAGAATCGGTCTAATCGTTTCGGAGGAGTTTGGTTACAAACACTGTGACACGAGAATTTTATACATTAGATAATAACACATGGGCTGAAAAGTCCTGGGCCTTACACATAGATGGCGCTAATTTTATTGCAGTCACCTTTTTTTCAGTCCTTCAAAAGACAGCTGTTAAAGTTTCATGATATTCTATTCATTAGTTTGTGAGTTATTGTGCTAAGAGTGACGCTACTTTTGTTATTTTCAGAACAATGGATAAAAAACAATTTCGTGTTTTAATTTTACACTGCTTCTTGATGGGAAAAAATACCGTTCAAGCGAAGCAATGCGACTACTGGCTGTTCGCAGACCTGAAAAAAATGCTCGCCGGTTAGAAATTTACGAATGAAGAGGCTATCGCTGAAACTGAGGCCTATTTTGAGGCAAAAGATAAATCGTTCTACAAAAGTGGTATTGAAATGTTAGAGCGGCGCTGGAATGATTGCGTTGCTCTTGATGGAGATTACGTTGATGAATAAAGTTAATTTTGAACCAAAAAAATTGTTTTCTTTGTTAGGCCCGGGACTTTTCAGCCCGTGTGTTAGCTGGCGCGACATTTATATACGGAATGCTTCCGTTCAATTACAGTTTTTAGTCTTTAACTGACTGCAGTTAAATACACCACATCTGCCCCATTACTTCTCACGAAAGCGATAAGGATTAAGTATACGTAAAGTCAACGCATTTAGTACAGACGAAAATTGGCGATTCGTATAAATTTATAACAAAATTTTAAAAGAATTTTTTTAATATTTTATCATGTTTCACATTAAAAGAGAATTTAGACTACCATATGGCACAGTGGCATACACAAGAGTGAGTTTGGGGGGTTTTAACCTCTCCCATAGAGATTTTTAATTTTTAGCTTAAAGATTACGTTTCTGTGTGTGTGTGTGTGCTTTCATCTACATTTTTATTTAATATAATCCTTCCCAGAAAGCAGTCTACGCCACTGCTTATTTCGTTATAAATAGCAGTGGCGTATACAAAGGTGGAGTTTGGAGGTTCAAACCCTTTCCATAAAAGTAGTCAGTGTGCGCCACTGATAAGGCATGTAATCAAAAATTTTCTTTACTGGAGGTAAATATTGGTAAAGTAAAAATCGAAACAAACTTTTGATGAATAATGTGCATAGCTCCCATACAATAAAATTTATAACTTTTCTCAACACACCATAGGAATGGATGCTAAAGATACTTTTTTTGTCTTCGAACTTATTTCAAAACAAACAAGCATTAACGCGATTCAATTAGAAATCTCAAGACTTCTCGATCTATTAAATCTGAAACATTTAACTTGACATTTTCATTTGAAAGTCGGGAGTTCAACGCATTGCGTATAAATCGCAAGACGAAGGCCACTCACTCGTGAGGTTCAATTTAATGACATATGACTCAATCGAGAGAAAGTACTGACCCGACTGGCAAAAGAGAAAGCTGCCAACCGAAAAGAAAGGCAGCCAACCAAAATAATGCAGGTCACTCGCAGTCAATTAGTGGAGCAGCTCCAATAATTGACTGGTCTACCGAGAACAAGAATCGAAACCGGTATTAACCTTAACCACGATACTGTTAGAAAACGCCAAAGAACACGTGTTTACATTTGACAAGGTAGATTCGCCCACATTAAAGTTGCAACACAGACCTGGCCGTTTTGAATGGAGGTCAAATGTCAAGAATATGCGAGCCTCCCGTGAAGGTTTAAATGTGTAGTAACCCCTCCCCCCTCTCCAGTCATTCTATTACAATCTATAATTGTTTTGATTTTTTTTTTTTTTTTTTTTTGTAGTGACTATTCCGGTAGAAATATGGTTGACTCAAGTATTTCACTGTTCCTGTTTTACGAACACGAAAGATTTGTGATATTTGCGAAAACTTGGGAGGGACCTTGAAGTGTGACAGCTGTAATAAAGAAAAAGGCAACTGTGTAAAATTATGCAAAACTATTTAAGATATACTAACGGAAAATTGGTAAAATGCAGGATCGATTGTTAAAGATAAAGGTTTCAGCGGAAGCGGATTTTCCAAGTGTTTC
This sequence comes from Trichonephila clavata, assembly GCA_019973975.1. Taxonomy (NCBI): domain Eukaryota; kingdom Metazoa; phylum Arthropoda; class Arachnida; order Araneae; family Nephilidae; genus Trichonephila; species Trichonephila clavata. Next base: position 56,430 of record BMAO01028361.1, read on the forward strand.
TTCATCACTGAAAAATAAAGGCCTTCAAGATATTTTCTGATGTAATAATGTTGACCATTGTGGCAATAAAGATATATTTAATAATATTTTCATTACAGATCTTCAAGAGTCTGATATTACTATAATAAAAGTAACTTTAAAGGTACTTAAATAATTTAAAATGGTACTTAATATTCAATATGATGCAATTGGGTATATATGCAGGGGGGGGGGGGAAGAAATACTCAATATTTGTGGGGGACGTGCGAAAGAATTTCAAAAACTTTTAAAGTTAAAATGCATGCTTTAAAATTCAACCCGTAGCCCACTAAAGGCATTTTCCCTTCATTTGAATAAAAAGTTATTTCAAGAAAAATTGCCTCGTGTTTTTTTTTTTTTTGTCGTAAAAAATGACATTTTTCCTGTTGAGGGAGTAAGAGTGAATATTCACGTCGTCCTATTCAGCTACACACTTTTGGCGACGGACCTCGTAATTTTGAACCACGGTCAAGTGATGAGGATGACACCCGAGCTGACACCCCCTCCTAACTTCCATTCTACACCAAAGGGAGGATGTTCGAGCTTCGATAGATTTAACGTGTACAGATTCAACTCATATGACGTCATAGACACACGAGTGAGTAAATATTAACGCGTCGCACTACTCAGCTACACGAGGACTTTTTGGCGACGGACCTCGTAATTTTAAAGCATGGTCAAGTGACGAATATGACACCTGAGCTGTCACCCCTTCTCCTAACTACCACACCACATCACATCAACAGGATGACGCTTGAGCTCTCAACAGATTTAACGTGTATCACTCCCCTACACGGCGGGTCTTCAGTAGTGCTGGGCTCGAACTCATGACAAGCCAGCTACGAGTCCGTTACCTTGAGCACTAGGCTATCGCAGCCTCATAGTCACACGATAAAAATAATTCTGCGTTTCCTGTTATTCAGTTCATGCGCTTCGTTGTTGCTAACTTTCGCTCTTTGCAGAAACTTTCTCTTAAGGCCTTAGGCCACCCGAGAATTTTCGAAAAATCGATTTTTTTTATTTTTATTTTGAATGTGTATGTGGTCCCATAGGACCTCAAAAATGATGTCTCAAAAGATTATGGCTAGAAAAAATCTGTAAGTACCCGGTTTTCGAATTTTAAGTACAAGGTCGTCTGGTTCGCAGCGAGTTCTTTTTGCGAACTCTAGAGGGAACAGATGTTAGGGGAACAGATGTTATTGAAAAAATAATTTTCCGACTAGTCTAGACCAGTTTACAATAATAACATAAGAATCAACTCTACTGTGTGGGCATTAGCCCCGAAATCCATTTCGAGTGGTAAAACAGTCTTTGATGTAGCAACGGATATTGCGGTTTGTATGTTCAATGACGGATTTTCTACAATTTGGCACATGAAGGCAAGGAACTTGGAAATCAGCCCGAACAGCTATGAAATGTCCCTGGAGATCGAGTAAGTGAATATTAACGTCGGACTGTTCAGCTACATGAGGGCTTTGGGCGACGGTTCTCGTAATTTTGAACTATGGTCTCGTGACGAGGACGACCCCTGAGCTGGTACCCCCTCTCCTAACTACTACACCACACCAACGGGAGGACGTTTGAGCTCTCGACAGATTTAACGTGCATCGCTCCCCTACACGGCGGGTCTTTAGTAGGTGCTGGGCTCGAATTCATGAGACGCCAGCAGCGATCCGATACCTTGACCACTAAGCTACCGTGGCCACACCTGGAGATCGACAAACTGCGCATAAAGCTTGCAGAGAGATCGCTATCTGACTGGGTAAAAGAAGTAAGAATCCCCTCGAGACCAAGCAGGACTATAGTCTGGAAAGCCAATTGTATGGTGCAGGCATCGCAGATTAAAGGTATGGCAAAATTATTCATGATTTTCCACTTCCCAAAACTTCATTTTTTAAGTTGGTCCGACTCGTAACTCAAGAAAATTTTCAACCGATTCATTTGAAATTTTGAATATATCTTCAAAAGCATATTCTTTAAAGAAGAACGTAGGACTTTTTATATTGCATTGTTCACAGATTTGTTATTAACAATTATCTGACGATTTTTAAGCATATTTTTCACTTTCCAATAGTGCGCCATTTGATCAAAAATCAATTTATCACAAAAATCCTACGTACTTCTATAGCAGTTATTATACATAATCGAAAAAAATTTATTGGCTCATTATGATGAAAAAGTTACAGGAGCTGTTGGTCCGACCGTCAACCCTGATAAAACAGAGACCGTCATCGCGAAAACGCTGCACAGCCGCCATTTTGAAAGTAATCGCTTCAAAAATATTATTGTAAGCAGTCACCGATATGTATGATAACACCCCGTTTTTTTGTAATCTCTATTTTGTAGCATTTCTGGGGAAAAAAATCCCCCCAAAGCCTTTTTTTTCTCGGTCTCTAGAGTGGTCTAAGGTATTAAAAAATACAAAATTTGTCAACAACAATAATGCACATAGGCAGACAGAATGCATATTATTTTAAAGTACATGCATGAAATAAGATTTGTTTAATTTAAAAAAATCTTTTGAAGAAATTTTTTTTATAACACTTTTATTAGCCCAAGAGCCCAACGACTGCCAGACCTTAGTTATTTTATGAAAGCTGAAAGTTTCTCTGTGGATATCACCAACACAGGTAGGAACGATCAGCGAGTATAGTTTGGATTGTGGTTACTTGGGGGCAGGTAACAGGTAGTAAAGATGTATAAAATGGAACTTCACTTTCTATAAAGTATAAACCTCTATTTTTATATGTTTTCTTCGGAATAAGATTAAAAATCACGCCACTCATTGCCGGACACTTAGTACAGTTGCAACTCCCTGCCAGACACCCTGAAACTTTAAAAAACTATAATATATTTTTCGTTATAGTATAAAAGCTGAATTTTATATATGTTGCTTGGGGACGTATCAAAAAATATTACCTCAATAGCCAGACAGTTTTAATGGTTTTTGCATCTTGCCAGACACTGAAAGTCTGCTGTAGCGAGTGCAAGGCAACAACTGTTCAAGCGGATGCGAGTGAGATAGGGCGTTTAGCTATTGCGATAGCTTAAGAAATCCAATGAAAAAATAGTTTTATTACTTTCATAAGCATTTTATATTAAGTAAAAAATATTATTTTATTGTTACTCAGTACAAAAAAAGTATTACATGTAAAAAAAAATAATCATTTCTAAAATGTTTAGCTGTCGTTTATATTTTGATCTTCACTACTACTCCAGTCCGTTGCCATAGCAACCAGACAATAATGGCTGGGTATTGGAAAATGATAAATACTACTTTAAATGGTTTGAAAGGGATCAACTACCAAGCTAAGTCAGTGATTCATTCAAAACTCAATCAGGTATGTAATCATTAAGCCAAATTACTGTACATAATTTTTTAACTATTCATAATTGCATAAACTTGCTTAATTTTTTTATCAGAAACTGATGGAGAAAGTGATATTGATGGCAATCAAGCAACAGACTGGAGTAGTAGTACCGAAGATGAAAATATCGACGACAATGATGGAAATTTTAGAAATGATTACATGTAAAAAAATATTTAATAATACTTTTTTGTACTGAGTAATAATAAAATAATATTTTTTACTTAATATAAAATGCTTATGAAAGTAATAAAACTATCTTTTCATTGGATTTCTTAAGCTATCGCAATAGCTAAACGCCCTATCTCACTCGCATCCGCTTGAACAGTTGTTGCCTTGCACTCGCTACAGCAGACTTTCAGTGTCTGGCAAGATGCAAAAACCATTAAAACTGTCTGGCTATTCAGGTAATATTTTTATGTCCCCAAATAACATACATAAAATTCAGCTTTTATACTATAACGAAAGTATAGTTTTTTAAAGTTTCGGGGTGTCTGGCAGGGGGTTGCAACTATACTAAGTGTCCGGCAATGGGTGGCGTGATTTCTACTGTTATTCCGAAGAAAATATAAAAAAAAATTATCTTTATAACTTATAGAAAGTGAGGTTCTATTTTATACATCTTTACTATCTGTGAACTGCCCAAGAAAACACCATCCAAACTCCATACTCGCTGATCGTTCTTACCCGTGTTGGTGACATCCGCAGATGAACTTTCAGCTTTTATAAAATAACGAAGGTCTGGCAGTCGTGGGCTCTTGCTGTAAATATTTTTGCCCAATTATAAAATTGAAAATTTTACTAAAGTCTTACAAATAGAACAGCAAGTATAATTAGTTTGATGTCTGTTTTGAATTCAATGAAGAGCCCGTGTTTGTCTTTATCACGTGACCCTCCTGAATAGAGTCCATTGTGAAGGAGTTGCAGCGCGAGCTACAGCCATTTGAAAAAAAAAATGGAAAAAAAAAATTTAAAAAATAAGCAGAGGTTACCTTAATTCTCAGTTAGAATAGTTTCAAGTCCCACGTGAATTACTATCAACTCTTATCCGAAAACCGGTTCACGATGTTTAGTAGTCGATTTTTCCTTGTGGGTCAGACAACAATACAGATACCGCTACCAGCTTAGTGAGATAAATTACTGCCAACAATATAAGTTTAAAAAACATTATCAGGGACGTTATTAAAACTGTCTAAGGTGGACCATGAAAATGACTGGTTAAAGTGGAAATGGACACTGTGTCGGGAAGGAAAAGGTTGTAGCACTCAACTCGACTGAAATGGCTACATATTCTTCTTTAAGCTTTGCAGATTTCTCCAGTTATTTAGATCCGTAGAACTTTTCTTGAGTTGACCGAAACTAGAGAATTTGTTATAGAATTCGATCAGTTCCGCTTGCATTTTAGAATTTAACTACACATCGTTTTAGGTGCCTATATATTTCAATTAAAAAAGAATTATTTGACAGTTAGAAATTTTCGCTCAATAGTAAAGTTATGCATTTAAATTTAAAATATAATTTATTACTTTATAAATAAAAGATATTGTTAAGGACAGGAGCAAACATTTCAGAAATCTAAATAATGATGGAAACGATTTGTGACGTGGTTTCAACCAGGCCACTTTTTAGTGTAGCAGTTTATATACAGTCGCTCCAAGCCAAACTCGGACACTATAGAAAAAAATCTTGTGTTGCAAAAATACTTTGACTAAAAGGAATTCAAAAAAAGTAAAGATGATTTTCTAATAGTGAATTTATTGCTCTATTAAAAACAAACCAAATAACGCTAATTCATAAATTATAATGACAAATTTAGAGATAAAAAGAAAATTGCGGAAGAAAAAGAGCGCAAGCCAAACTCGGACATCTGACAAAAAGTGCCAAATAATTGCAACCCTGAGTGAAAATTGTAGACAACTTCATGAAAAACATTGTAGTTGTTCAGCGGAATTCTCGATTTGATGTTTTTTCATTTATTGCAGAAAAAAACTTAATTTATTGAAAATGTCAAGGCAAAGGGGCCAAACGAGCATAGAGTTACGGAAATTGATTATTAAGCACACTAAAGATGGAAAGTCTGTGCGAGAAATATCGGAGATTGTCAAAAGAAGTTATTCCACGGTTCATGACATCATAAAACGCTACAAAACCAATAATCAGGTAGAAAATAAGCCTAAAAAAGCCCATAAGATTTTCACCGAAGCAGATGAGCAATATTTAGTAAGAAAAGTGAAAGTAAATCCCTTCCTTAGCGCTCCAAAGCTAGCTATTATTGTTGAAAATGAATTAGGGAAAAAAGCTAGTCCATCAACCATCAGAAATGTGCTACATAAGAAAAATCTCACTGGAAGAAAAGCCAGACAAAAGCCTTTCATAAGTAAGCGAAATCAAAAAGTAAGACGTGAATTCGCAAAGGGGCATGAAAACAAGGATTTTTCTTACTGGAAACAAGTATTCATTGACGAGAGCAAATTCAATATATTTGGATCAGATGGCAAGCCATAAGTTTGGAGAAAATCGAATGAGGAATTGCGTAGACAAAACTCTCTTGAAACCAACTGTGAAGCATGGTGACGGATCAGTAATGGTCTGGGGATCATTTTCAGCTTCTGGCCCAGGAACTTTGCATTTCATTGAAGGGAGAATGGATCAGAATGTATACCTTGACATTTTAAAAACAAATTTGCCACTATGTGTGCAAAAACTTTCACTTGGCAATACTTGGAGATTTTATCAGGATAATGATTCCAAGCTTAAAGCTTATAGAGTGCGTTCCTGGCTCCTATAATAACCGTCTTCCACGTCATGGAAACACCACCCCAAAGCCCAGACATAAATCCCGTCGAGAATTTGTGGGATCATCTTAACAAAAAAGTCCGGGAACACGCTGTTTCAAGTAAAACTGAGTTGAAAAGAGTATTATTGCAAGAATGGGACAATATTCAGCCAAATTTTTGTGAACAATTGGTGCAATCTATGCCTAAACGCCTTAAAATGGTTATGAAAAACAAAGGATTACATACAAAATATTCATTCATTTGAAATATTAACTAGTGTTAAAAATCTTCTTAGCCGTCCGAGTTTGGATTGAGCGTTAATTTTTGTTTTGTTTCTTAGCATAATTTCTGGTTACAGTAATAATTTATATGTTTTGTTATCTGTGTTTAATACTGCAATAAATTTATTATTGAAAATGCATTTAATTATTTTGCTAATTATTTTTATTAAAATTTTTTTTACTTAATTAGTAGATTTTTTTTGTTGTCCGAGTTTGGCTTGGAGCGACTGTATATATATATATACAATAGAACATCGTTTATCCGAATCATTAGGACCGGACACCGTTCGAATACGCGATTGTTCGGATAACCGAAACCCGAATGCAGTATATGAAACCGGACACTATACGAATATTGAAAATCATCATATGCGGGAAACGGGCTAGAAGAAAAAGCAAGGAGCAAAATGTTACAATTTTACCTTTATTCAACGAAAATAATCACTTATTTTTCGCTGTACCATTGTACACTTTAGTGTTTTCGCTACAAGGTCTCCAAATGTCTTGAGCAGCAGTAGTTGAGTAGGACAGCACTCTGTTGTTCGTTCCACTCCATAGAAACGCGTCAGCATTTGATGGACCCTTGCTACTTTCGTTGTTGTTGTCCTCGTCTTCATCCGTTTCATCGTCGACAGGGTCGGATTCTTTTTGCACGGAAGTCACAAACTCGTCATCATTTAGCATTTGAAATCCATAGTCTTCTACATCGCATGCCATTCAGGTTTCTACATCAACAAAAGAGCACGTATATACCTCCTCACTTGAAAACAAACTGACCTAAAATTCCGTACAGATGTTTACCAAATCGCACCAATTGAAATTCCCCAAATGTCCCTCTCCTTGGGTTTTACCGTCATTTTTGGTCTCATGCGAAACAACTGTTGAACATTGCACTGTTCGAAAACTTATCCGGTCTTTGGTCTGGATATTTGAGCTCCTGATAATAAACGTTCGGATAAACGACGTTCTACTGTAGTGTGTGAAAAACAAAGTGAGTTTTAGCAGTCCATCGAGTTGTGTTTTTTGAGTTTGTGTCAATTTACTAATTAGAAACCACTAATAACCACTTAGAGAGTATACAGATATTACAATAAGACAATTGGGTATTATATATATCATAATAATCTACACCTTTTAGAATTACGAAAGCTTTGATTGATTGGCTGTTTATTAACGTGGCACTAGGCTATAGACAACAGATCTCATTTTCTTTGAGCCTCGATCAAGCGACGAAGACAACATCCGAGTACGCATCCCATTATTCAAACTTCCAGACCATGCAAACGTGAGCTCAGTCCTTTACGAAAGCTTTGGCAACGCAAATGACATGAAACTCAATACGCATGGAAGTGGCATTACATCCCCGATTTTCAAGAAAATTTCTCGGAATTCTTAAAACAGAACCCGACTAGCCCCCCCAAAAAATACAGAGAGTTCAAAATATCGATTGCTGCTCACACTCCTTGCTCTCAAATTTACCAACTAATGAAAAAATGAACTCGATCAAAATTGGAAGATATAAATTGCGCTCACACTGACACCACATGAAAGGTGGGGAGAAGCTAAAAGTAAAGGAAGAAATATCATGCTATTTTTGGATATTTCATGGAAGAACGATTAAATAATAACACACACGAAGTTTAACTTCTATCTTAAATTCGGTGGATATTATCTCGATGCGTGGGTATTCGCCAAGAATAAAATAATCTGTTCTCACTTGGAAAGAGAGGATTACACTTTTGTAATCGCCGTTATTGAGAGAAAGTGTCAGATAGAATTTTGATGGATGAGATAAAAATAAGTTCCGAGCTTAGAAGATAAAGATAAGAAAGATGAAACATTCAAATCATTTCGGATTTATTGTATCAAAAGGAAAGAATAATAATGAGATTTCAACACATTTTTATCGCTTTCTTCACACTTGGGGTTCGTGCGCGCGCGTCAATCTTTCCATTTTCTCGATATAACTCCGCGTTCCACTTGTCCTCAAGTTGAAAATACCGTTGAATGTAGGGGTGAGTGAGTGAATATTAACTTCGCACTGTTCAACTACACGAGGGCTTTTGGCGACGGACATCCTAATTTTGAACCATGGTCAAATGAGCTGGTACCCCCTCTCCTAACTACCGCACCACACCAACGGGATGACATTTTAGCTGTCGACAGAGTTAAAAGGGTGTGTGTTCACGAAACAGGATCTGTATCTCAGTAATGTTAAAAATAAGCATTTTTAAGGAAGATTTATTAACATTCTATTGAATAAAAATCTCCAATTTTTTTTTTACTAAATGTTCTTTGAACCATAATACATACTTAAATCAGAGATTTTATGGATAGGACGTCTAGTTATTTTTTTTTTTAAATATTTTTTGCAGAAATCTGTTTTCCCACACACACAAAAACAGTGAAATTTCATGTTTAATGCTATAAATTAAGTCAGAATATTTTTTTGAAAAAATCCCTCGATTAAAGTATGTATTAGAGCGTAATTATTAATTATGCAAAGTTATAAGCTGTTAAATGCAGTAGTTTAGGAACAAATGTTCCTTATACGGTAAAAATGTTAGTTTTGAGAGAAAAATGGATTTTAATAATGGATTTAGTAGACTTTGACAGGTGTGGTAAAATATTTTCAAAAAATTATTAAAAATACTTCTATTGCATCAAAAATCATTCTACATAGAATGATAATTTTTGCACCATTAGAAGCGTAGAAATTCATATTTTATTAAAATGGGAAAAGTGAAAAATGTGTTTGGGGGCCGAAATTCATGAGCCTACCCCCTTAACGTGCCTCACACTCCTCAACACGGCGGGTTTTCAGGGGTACTGGGCTCGAACTCATGGCACGCCAGCCATGAGTCCGTTACCCTGACCTCTAAGCTACCGCGACCGGAAATGCCGTCGAAAGGGATAGGTTTTCAGAAGACGTCGAGCAGAATGCGACGAACCATCCGTCTAAAAAGACATTTTAAGCACTATTCCTTGCAGCGGCAAAATTGTTGCAAGAAACATGTCAATCCAAGAGTGTTTATTATTATCGCGTCACAAAGCAACGGGAGGACTATTAGCGTCAGACCTCATAATTTTGAATTGAGGTCAAATGACGAGGACGACACTCGAACTTGCACCCCTCTCGCCGAGCTTCGACATCACGCCAAAGGGAGGATTTGGAGCCACAACAGATTTAACATGCATCGGCCCTTCTAAACGGCGGGACTTCGAAGGCACGAGAGCTCGAACTCTTGATACGCTGACCACGAGAGTGAGTGAGAGAATATTAATGTCGCACTGTTCAGCTACACGAGGGCTTTTGGCGACGGACTTCGTCATTTGGAACCATGGTTAAGTGACGAGGCCGACACATGAGCTGATACCCCCTCTCCTAACTACCACACCACACCAACGGGAGGACGTTTGAATTATCGACGGATTCAACGTGCATCACTCCCCTACACGGTAATTCTTCAGTGGTACTGGGCTTGAACTCATGATACACCAGCCAAGAGTCCGATACTTTGACCACTTGGCTACCACGAGCCCACGATCATGACCACTAGGTTACCGCGGCCACATCCCATACTCGGACTGTAGGAATAGAATCTTTTTCCTGCAAATATTTAAATTTTTAAGCTACTATTTCAGTCGCTTAATATAAAAATTCACATCCTTATTGTTTAACTAGAAATAAATTGTCACGCATTATCGATTAACTGAAATTCAAAATAGTTCAGTCTACAAGTAGGAGCGTCTCCGTAGCAACATGATATGACTTATGTCAACAGTTGCTTGACATGTGGGTGGCACGCGTTATCGCGTGATAAAAAAGAAAGGCGTCAAACACATCAACTGTCGGTGATATTCCGGGTTTTAGTTCCCATTATATCCAAACTTTCTCAGAAAGCTGACTTAAAAAAACGATCTTTTCAATTAAAAAAAAATGGAAAGGAAAAATATTTTGGTTAAAGTGTAGTATAGGAAGCCCCTTGGTGATGTCCTTTTGGCGACAAAAATCGATCGGCAGGCTACTTTACTTTGCGATAGATGTCTGGAAGCAAGAATGAATTCGTTATTTCACCATAAAAACAAAAAATCGCCAAATCCACATAGCCCCTTATACTACACTTAAGCCAATAATTTTTTGTTAAGGTTTGTTTATACAACGCTTGTTTATACGTATGTTAGCTTTTCGGGCTCTGGTAAAACATATGAATACGAAATTTGAAAGAAAGGTATTGTCTGACTTTTAAGTCAGTACAGAATCATTTCAGCACTGCGTGTCATTGAAAATTCAACGCCAAGGGCAGGGGCGTAGCTACCAATGGGCAAGGCGGTGCCGTGCACCGGGGCCCTCAGACCCTGACCACCAAACAAGCCGAACTTGCCATGATTTCTCCTACACTTAAGATATAACTTTGAAACGTTGCAACATAACTGCAATCAGAGCAACTCAGTTGAAAGTAATTTCGAACTTGTGGGGAGTTCCCCATAATTCTTTCCTTTGTTTGTATGGTGTTTTGAGAACTTATAGAAAAGTCTATATTATTTTTCAATTTTTTTTTCCTTAATTTTTCTAGCTGTTACTTGAAAATAAACGTCAAGTTCCATAAAAAATCTTACCTTGCATCTTAAACCTACACCAGGAAGCTATGTCTTTTTGATCATTTTACTTTTAATAACAATGATTCATAAAAAGATATTTTCCTGTTTCAGTATTTCGCAATCTATTCAGTATGTGCATATTTGTCCCCCTCCCTTCTGTTCTTTCGCAGAGGTATTTTTTTTTAAAACTCTTAATAATGTATTATTTTCTTGTTCATACATATTTTTTGGTATCATTTCATGTCTATCACGTGTCAAATCGAACCCTTAAGTTCCTAGTTATATACTTTTACATAAATAATATGTAGCTTTGCTTTTTTTTTCTTTTTTCTTCCTATGTTCTGAAGAGCACGATAAAGGGCTGATGTTAAAGTAACTTTGTATACTTAAAATACCGATGTATTTTTCCCTTTTTTTTACTTGATAAAGCCCAACGAAAATAGGACCCTCGCTTTTATTGCACCAGGGCCTTTGGATATCTAACTACGCCACTGGCCAAGGGGTATCCATCACCGCTTCTCGCCGGATGCATCGATCCACATCGCTTTGGCCACACCAACATCCCTGTAACTTACTGAATTTTTTCTGGTTTCCACAATTTTTTCCGTGGCCAATGCACCGTGGAAGTGTCTAAGTGAGTGTCAACTGAAATTTGACGTATGGACAACCTGCCCTTCTTAGTCTAATCATTATGGCCCTCATAAAATATTAGGGTTTGCAATCCCGTGTTATATTTTCAATCCCGGGATTTAGGATTTACATTATCTAATCCCGAGGTTCGTCCCGAAATCAGAATTGGACTATTAATATACTTACTCATGAGAATAGTTGAAATTGCATAATAACACTGAAATTATAATTAAAAATTTGTTTAATATTAATTTTATTGAAATAAATAAAAAATGAATAAAAATAGTACATGATGATACTTAAAAAAAAACATTTCTTCATCTCTTGTGTTTCTGTAAATGAGTTTTTAAGAAACACGGCTCGTCCAGCGTTTCATCGTTCAACGACTTCTTATTTTTGTTACAAATCGTCCTGTCGAAGAAAATGCTCTCTCTCGCGCGCGAGTTCGGATTCTATACTAGTAGGTGTTATATCGTCATTAATGGGAGTACAGTAGAACGTCGTTTATTATCCGGAGCGTCAAATATCCGAACCAAAGACCGGATATGTTTTCGAACAGTGCAATGCTCAACATTTATTTCCTGTGAGCACAAAAGTGAAGGGAAAACACAAGGTGAGGGATATTTGGGGAATTTCAGCCGTGTGATTTGGTTAACATCTGCGCGGAATATTAGGTCAGTTTTGTTTCCAAGTGAGGGGGTGTATACATGCTCTTTTGTTGATGCAGAAACCTGGATGGCATGCGATGCAGAAGACTGTGGATTTCAAATGCTAAATAATGACGAGATTGTGACATCCGTGCAAAAAGAATCCGACCCTGTCGACGATGAAACGGATGAAGACGAGGACAACAACAACGAAAGTAGCAAATTCTGACGCGTTTCTGAGTTAGAGACAACTATGAAGTGGTACGAACAACAGAGTACTGTCCTACTCAACTACTATTCCTGAAGAGAATCAGTGAGTGAATATTAACGTCGCACTGTTCAGCTACACGAGGGCTTTTAGCGATGGACCGCGTCATTTTGAACCATGGTCAAGTGACGCGGACGAAACCTGAGCTGGCACCGCCCTCTCCTAATTACCAACCACACCAACGGGAGGACGTTTGAGCTCTCGACGGATTTAACGTGCATCGCTCCCTTACATGGCGGGTCTTCAGTGGTACTGGCATCGAACTCATGACCCGATGCCTTGACCGCTTGGCTGCCGCGGCCTCAAGAGAATCAGATAACTTGCATTGAAAAAACGAAGGTGTGCAATGGTACAGCTAAAAATTATAATGATTGTTTCCCCACCATAAAGGTAAAATTGCGACATTTTGCACCTATTTTGCTTTCCTTTCAAACACGTTTCCCGCATGTGATGATTTTCAAAATTTGTATAGTGCCCAGTATTATATACTGCATGGATCGCATTCGGTTTTCGATTATCCGAACAATCGCGTATCCGAACGGTGTCCGGTCCCAATTGATTCGGATAAACGACGTTCTACTGTATGTTCTTTTCAGGTAGTCACCACCTCTTCCTCCATTTTCAAAAAGTGACATTCCTTTTTGAATTTTTGATGAGAGTGTCTATCGTAAAAATAAAAAGTTTCTTGTATTGAAAATTAATACTCCAAACTATTAATACTGCCAAATCTCATTTATTTCACAAATTAACATGCCAACTAGAGTCCAAGACTCACCTAGTTATAAATAATTTTTTCATGGAATACTGTTAATTAAACAAAACAGAACGAGCACTTCATTGTTGCCACAGCGTACAAAATATACTTTTTCAATATCGTTCAGTTCACGGTGACAAAAAATTAAACAATGATAAATAAATTCACGTGAACAAAATAATAAATTTAAATAATTGTTTTGCTTTTAACATAATAAACTGAAATTTATAAAGTGGATCTCACATCCTCCCACCTTGAGATGTGGAAGTCCCATAGCTCAACAACTATATTAGAGATCTAGCCTTTCGGGAATCTTAACAGTCCGCGTCCTAGTCTTGTCTTGTTTTGAACAACAGTCGATGGAGTTGTCATCGGAACACTTAGGAATAGCATTCTTCATAAGGGCTATTTTTGTAGATAATGCCTTTCTGTCAGGTGGAAAAGACGAATCATTAGAAGAGATCTCTAAAGGGAAGACGCACTGAATTGGACGCAGAATTTCTCCGCGAGGTGTTCTAAGTTTAATGAGTCGACACACACCGTCTTTCCCTGGCGGAATTTCTGTCACTTTCCCCAGTGGCCAGTCGATTCGATTGGCGTTGTCACTTTTTATGAGAACAATGTCCCCGGGAGTTATCATCGAAGTTCTAGTCTTTTCCGGCCTCCTTATCAATGATCCAAGATATTCGGACCTGAACCTCTTTCGAATGTCCTTCTGTAAAGCTAACCTGTATTTGACACGATGGTTGAGACTTTTATGATCTGCCGCATCACAGTCTGGAACACCAGAGTTTTTGATATCCTGAAGAAACATCGCAGGGGTAAGTGGAACAAATTCTGAGTCACATTCGTCGATGTAAGTCAAAGGGCGTGAGTTGATTACAGATTCACAATCACAAATAACTGTTGTCAACTCCTCAAATGCCAAACTTGCTCTTCCAAGTATTCTTCTCAAAAGACTTTTAAGAATACCAATTAGTCTCTCCCACCATCCACCCCACCATGGTGAAGAAGGGGGATTAAATTTCCACTTAATCGGACGAAGAGCATTGTCGCTACAAATGCGGCCCCAATCTAAACTTGTAAGCAAATTGGAAGCTCCGTCAAAATTAGTGCCATTATCACAGTACATGGTTTCACATCGGCCTCTCCAAGCTATAAATCGCCGTAGAGGTAGCAAAAAGCTTTCGGTCGATAGCGATGAAACAAGCTCTAAGTGGACAGCTCTATATACGGCGCATGTAAAAATGCATACCCATGCCTTCTTTCCATCTTTTAAAAATAAAGGTCCCGCCAGGTCAATTCCACAAATCTCGAACACGTTTGCCTGTCGTATTCGATCTTCAGGCAAAGGAGCAGATACAACATCACAACATTTAGAAGAAAATCTTTTGCAAACGTCACATTTTGAGATAACAGAACGCACAGTTTTTCTTCCTCTCAAAATCCAAAAATGTTCTCTCGAAATATTAAGCAAAATTTGAGTTCCAACATGATTATTTTTGATATGGTGAGAAAATATTAGTCTTTCGACAACTTTAGGATTGGACGGGAGAACAGCTGGTTCCATAAAATCTTCTGTATCCTGACGGAAAATTATTTTCGTCTTGAGTAGTATTATTCCATCGGCATCCTTATACGCACTCAAAGTTTTTAGTTTTGCATCATGCTCATTCACAAAAGACTCCGACTGGAACTATTTTATCACTTGTTTCTCTGCTGCCCTGTATTCTTCAGCATCCAAACTTCCCTTTTTCCTTAGCTGAACATCGCATCTGCAGCTTTTTACAAATCTCAAAATCCATCCCACTAACTTCACAATGCTTTCATATTTTGAAAAGCGCTGATAAAACCAGCCTGCAGATGAATCTTGATTTAGAGACACCAAAGCTAATATTGAGCTTTTCCTTTTCTCTTTTAGTACCTCAACTTTATCAAACTCGTATTCATTGCATAGTCCTTCATCTTCAAATAAAGTAAGCCATTTTGGGCCCTCCCACCATCTAGTTTTCACTAAAATACTTGCTTTGCATCCTCGGGAGGGTAAATCAGCTGGAATTTCAAAGCCAGAAATATGACGCCAAGAAAAAACTTGGTTAATATTCCGTATTTCTTGGACTCTGTTATTCACGAAAATAGACAAATTTTCATCTTTAATGATCCAGGTAAGAACGGTAGTGGAATCACTCCAATCTAATATCCGTCCATCTAAGAGCATCCAACACAGATTTCGTTAATCTTGCTCCCACCAATGCAGCAAGAAGCTCTAATCTTGGAATTGTAGCAACTTTCAGAGGAGATATTCGTGATCTCGAGGCTAAAAAATGCACCTTTCCACATTCTCCCTCTTGTACAAGATACGTAACTGCGGCATATGCATTTCTACTTGCGTCACAAAAGGTATGTGAATGGAGAAGTTCTTCATATTTTCTGGATTAACGTTGATCCAGCGAGGAACGGTAACATTTTCCAATACTTTTAGTTCCCTAAACCATTGTAAAAATTCTTGTCGAAGGGATCCAGTGATTTCTTCGTCCCATTCCAACGATAATTTCCAGGTTTTTTGTAGCATAATTTTAGGACAAAGCATTACAGGAGATACAAATCCAAATGGATCAAACCCTTTGTGAGTAACCGATAATATTGTGCGTTTAGTAATGTTGTCGACATTTACTTCTTTCAACCAGCTGATATTTAGCGAAAAACAGTCTTTAATTTTATTCCATTGAAGGCCTAACAGATTTGTTTTGAAGGATTTTCCATCCTCTGTTAGTGAAGATTCCCAATCCCGCAGAATGAAACCACCTTTTTTTAATAACTCATTAGAAACACTTATCACTCGCTGCAAATCTAATTCACTGTGGACGCTGGTTACAAGATTGTCCACATAAAAACTCTTCAAAAGACAACTAGTTACGAAAGGATCAACGTCAGTATTTTGTTCAAGATGATACTTCAATACAGCTCCTAGTAGAAAAGGACTGCTGCGCGAACGCCAAAAAACTACTCTGGTATGCCGAAAAAACCTGTAGTCTTTGCAAGCCTTATTTGTCCACCATAGAAATCCCAAGAAGTCTGCCTTCTCTACAGAGGCTAATTTGCAAAAAGGCTTTCTTTATGTCTACGATTACACCAATCTTCTTTTCTCGAAAACGCAGCAAAATATCAGGAATGAGCTCAATCAAGTTTGGACCACTATGTAAGGAGTCATTTAGTGACGGATGTGCTTTGAGTCGAGCAGATGCATCAAAAACCGGGCGAATAGGAGTTGTCTTACTAACTTTGATAACAGGTCTGTGAGGTAGATAATTAGCAGGCAAATCTTTCTCTTCAATTGGTACTTCTTCGATAATTCCTTCACGCAGCCATTCGGAAAATATGCCCTCATAACTATCGTACAAATTTTCATGAAATAACTTCTTTGTTGTGGTGTCTAACCTTCTTTTAGCTTGCTCAAAATTATCAGGTAAAGGCACACAATTATCTAACCAAGGCAAATGAACTTAATAGCGATTATCTTCATTGTACCTAACAGTTTGAAGAAAATTTTCAGTAGTTAAATCCTCTTGCTCTTTTTTAGACAGCTTTTCAATAGGATCCTTCATTCCAATAGAATCCAGTTTCAGGAAGTCCGAAATGTCAAACTCTTTAGTGAAAAGTGATGTCACTAACATGGTATTGCTTGTAGTAACTTTACTATCAGGAACTTTCCCTAACAAAGTCCACCCAAGCAAAGTTTCAATGGCTACTAATCCGCATGGTAAGACCCTACGATGACCGATTAAAATCTTTCCAAAGAGATCAGCTCCTATAAGCACTTGTACAGGTTGTGGCTTTTCTCCCACATCACTTAATGTTATATCCCTTTCTTGAAGCTCTTTTAACCAAGGCCCGGAGTTCACAGGTGATACATTATTACAAATAGCTACCTGATCCAAAGCTTCAAAGTTGCACGCAGAATTGTTCTTAATATTTTTCAACCTAATTCTGTAACAAATGTATGTACAAATTCTTTCGATTTAATCCCACCAAACAGTGAATGTACCAGAGTTTCTATCTTTACAGTAACGTATCCCATTTCTTCGGCAAGACTCTTTACAATATAAGACTTTTGCGAGCCGGTGTCCAGTACAAAACACACGACTTTTTCTTTTTTATCTGATATGAGCTTGCACTTTAGAATCTGTAAAAACAATTTAGGACCCACACTCAGGTTGGACATGTTGACCTCGTTGAAAACTTCAGCTTCTTCCGTCTTCTTGAAATCATTTTTTCTTGACTCGTTTGTTTCGCACATCAAGGGAACACGTTTCTTCCCGCAAATTACACATCTCAAAAATGAATGACATTTTCGGACGGGGTGAACGGGAGCCAGACAGGCAAAACAACAATTTTTCCCCCTCAAAATCCTTCGTTTTTCATCTAAACTCATTTTTGCGCAGAAAAACAGTCTGCACTGGGATGAGTTTTCTCGCAAAACGCACATGACTTTTTGGTTTTATGAGTATGTGGATTGGTAAAAAGACCGGAGGCGGTGGGTGTTTTATTTTGTTTTACTCTTGGTTCAAATTTCTTATTTCTAAACCTAATATTGTCTTTATTTTTGTTTAAACCGAAACCTTGCATCGCCAAACAAATCCTTTCTTCTGATTCTACTTCAGATTTTAAGAATTTTAGTAAGCTATTAAGCCTTTCTTGTGGTTCTCCACTATGATGGAAATCAGGACCTCTGTCTTTGCCATGCTCTTAGTATATCTTCCGGTAAGCATGACTCAACCAAAGGATGAAGTAGAGCAGCGCTTTTATCCGTTGTTACGCCAAGTGTCTCTAATGCCCTAATCTGAGACTCCAAATGGTCATACAGCGTACATAAATTAACAGTCGAACTTTGCGAAGCGTTTTGTAAAACCAATTTTAAAAGCTCGCGGACATAGAATTCTATAAGTAAATCATTTCGACCAAAACGCGATTTTAAAGATTCAACAGCTTTGGCGTAGTTGGCGCCGGTGGGTGGAAAACTTTCCACTACCTCCCGAGCGCGTGAGCCGCTAACGGTTGCTTGCACTAAATACTGAAATTTATTTTTTGGTGCTATATCAACATCATTATGAACATGTTCGAACTGGCTCCAAAAAGGTAACCAGTCCTTTAAATCTCCCGAAAAATGGCGTAATTCTAACTTAGGTAAGTGAAATTTCTTTTTTACACTACCTGACTCTGGAGTTTGATCATCTAGAGTATGTAAAACTGTCCGGGAGTTTAATCTCGCCAAATCCAACTCATGTTGTCTTTGTCGTTCTCTTTCTTCTTCTTGGCTCTTTCTCTCTTCTTCTTGGCGCTTTATCTGCCTTTCAGAAACAGTTGTAGCTAGTACGGTTGAAACAAAGTCCGGATCATTTTTATATTCTTTACTGTTTAAAATTACATCTTTCAGTGTAGATATGGTAACCTTCAACGGTAAGTACTCATTGATCTCTTGCACGGAGAAAAAAGAAATACTCAAAACTGAGCACATGGACTTACTCATTCTGAAATGAGTTTGTTTATATCAGATTTGAACCCCTGCCTTTTCGAATATAAAACATTACATGTACTCAAAATTTCAAAAAATCGTTAATTAACACTATCAAACAAATTAAAAACGATATTCAGGATTAAAGAAGTTTTTTTAATATACTGGCTACATATTTTAAAGATAGGGGTCCAACAACAAATTTAGTTCTCATAAATCTTCAGAACTATTTTTCCTTTCTACCACGCTACTCGCGGACGAACACATGAGTACTATATTGTTTTGATTTTGTTATGACTTTAAGTCTCAAAACAGTCTTTTTCTTGACTTTTGAATTAAAGTTTTCACCTATTTGGTTTTACAAAAGTATGTGCCTTGTTTTTAATATAAGGCTTTTATAGGAATTTAGCGAAAAAATGTGAAACAAATCTCTTTTTTTGACGGATTACTTAAAAAAAACAAATTTAAGGTATGTGGCTACCTTCGGAGCATTTTATTGAAACACATTTTCAACTAAAAAAACACTTTTTTCTTTAAAAAGGATGTGCATAGAACTAGGAGTTAAGGTTTAAGTGTAGTATGGGGGGGGGGGGCCTTGGCGATGTCAAATTTTTTTGGTGACCAAAATCGATCGCCAAGCTACTTCACTTAGCGATAGGTTTCCCGAGGCCAGAATGAATTTATCTCACCATAATATCTATATAAAAATCCAAAGAAAAATCGCCAAATCGAACCCCCCCCCCCCCCCGTATATTACACTTCAGTCAGGAATTAAAATACAATTCCACAAAATTTTAAATTATTTTGGATAGATTGGGAATTTTTAGTGAAAAATTGCAGTTACAGTAAACCTTGTATTGAAAATTCTAATTAATATATTCAAATAATATTAAAACTGCACAAAAATAACATTATCTGTGCATAGAGCGATAAAATTTATAATATTTTTTGAAATTTGTCAATTTTTTAAAAAAAACATGTTTTTTTCTCACAAATTGTATGTGCAATAAAATGCATAAATACATAGAGATTATAGTCTATAACACAAATAAAAAATTTCTGAAAATTTCAATTCAATATCTTAAAAAGAAATGCATTTGTGAACTTTACTGTGAAGCTAAAAAACATAGTTTCTCAGACAATGCTTTTAAAGATTTAAATACAATATGAAAAATGTTCTACTCGTTGTACATTTCTTAAACTCACCATATTTATAGCTCAAACTCTTTAGCTTCATGTTTAACTAATTTTTTAACCCTTTTGCTGTTTTCTGGAGAGTTTTATAGATTATAAAAATTGTTGAGTTTAGTAAAATTTCATGAAAAATTGCAATTAGGATCTTTTACACAAAATTCTAATGAATGTATTCAAATAATATTTACACAACACATAAATAATGGAACATCTTTATATGTATTAGGAATTAAAAGTTTTTTAAATATGCCAAATTTTATGCAAAAACTCGATTTTTTAAAAAATTAATGATTTTTTTTTCCATTTAAATGCAATGAAGTACATAAATACAGTGAACCCCAAAAGTGTTCGTACACTTGCAGTTTCCTATAAAATTTAATGATTTCGACTAATAAAAATTAATGTACAGAAATTGTAATTTTTTTATGATATCTGCAACTTGTTCTTAATGGAATGACATAATTATTTTTTTTAAAATAGTATAACTATTAATTTTAAAAATTAATAATCAAAAAGCTACTGAAAAATTACGCCACAAAAGTATTCGTACACTTAACAAAAATCTCAACATAGCTTTAAATATTGTGTATTTCTTTCTTAATTTAGAACTTAGTAGGATATCTTTTAGTGTCCACAACAACTTTTAAACATCTTGGTATAGATTTAATCAGTTTTTTGTAATTTCTGCATCGATTTACCTCCATGCTTCTGTGATTATTGTTTTTACTTCCCATTATGTGTTTATATGTCATGTTTTCTTTTTATTTTAAATCTAGTTCTCCCCAAATATGCTCTGCTGGGCTAAATAAATTGATTGAGGAGGTGTTTTCACAAAATTTTGGGGCAGTTATAAAAACACCAGCGGTGTACATTGAGAGCATCATTATCCTGTTAAAAAATGAAGTCATATTCAATATCAAATTTTGGACAGACAATTTAAAATTTCTCTTTAAAATATTTAACTAGAGCTCATGATTCTCAATACCATCAAAAATTACCTAATTCTGTAGCTGATTTACGCCCCCATACAAGAACACTTCCATGGTTCATTCATCCTACTAGATTCTTGTGACTAAGTTTCAGAAAATTCAAAATTGTCAGGAAAGTGATTGGGATGACAGAAAATTCAACATTTTTGGTTCTGATGGGCATATAATAGTTTTAAAGGAAAAAATGAGGCATTTAATTCGTGAATTTATGTGGAACAAGAGCTCCTCCAACTCCATGCTTTAACACAGAGGTGTTCTTGCAGGGGAGGGTGGGAGTAAATAGGCTTCAGGATTAGGTAATTTGGTATTTTTTTTATGGTATTTAGAATCATGAGCTCTATTTAAATATTTTAAAGAGAAATTTTAAATTATCCTCTCAAAATTTGGATATTTTAGACGACTTCATTTTTTAACAGGATAATGACGCCAGGCGAACTGCTCTCAATGTACACTGCTGGTGTCTCTAAAACTGTACCCAAAATTTTGAAAACACCTCCTCAATCAATTTATTTAGCCCAGCAGAGCATATTTGGGAAGAACTAGATTTAAAGTAAAAAGAAAACATGACATATAAACACATAATGGGAATTAAAAACAATCACTGAAGCTTGGAGGTAAATCGATGCAGAAATTACAAAAAACTGATTAAATTTAAAGACATTTAAGACAAGACATTTAAAAGTTGTTGTGGACACAAAAAGATATCTACTAAGTTCTAAATGAAGAAAGAAATACAATATTTATATATAAAGCTATGTTGAGATTTTTGTTAAGTGTACGAAGTCTTTAGTGGCATAATTTTTCAGTAGCTTTTTGATTATTAATTTTCAAAAATAATAGTTATACTATTTTTTTAAAAAATAATTATGTCATTCCGCCAAGAACAAGTTGCAGATATAAAAAAAATTACAATTCCAA
Organism: Trichonephila clavata; assembly: GCA_019973975.1. NCBI lineage: Eukaryota > Metazoa > Arthropoda > Arachnida > Araneae > Nephilidae > Trichonephila > Trichonephila clavata. The sequence continues at coordinate 78,388 of BMAO01028361.1, forward strand.
AATATTAATTTTTATTAGTCGGAAACAATAAATCTTATATGAAATTGCAAGTGTACGAACACTTTTTGCGTCAACTGTATATACACAGAGATTAGATTTTGATTCATAACACAGATACAACTAAATAAAACATGTTCTAAAAATTTAAATTCAATATCTTAAAAATATTTTATGTAGGAATCAGCATCTGGTTTTGTTAACTCCAATTCCAGTTTACTAATTATGCTATAAATTTGCTTCTAGATATCGTAGAAACAAAAATAGAGTGTTTTATGGAATCTGAAATGTATTGGCTATAAAATAAAAACACGAAAGTAATTTTGAAAATTTTCACCAAAACTGCGAATTTTGGTTAGTCACATATCTTAATGAAATTTACTTGATTCATAATAAGTCATATTGTTTGATTTTTTGGGCACTTGCTTATAGGCAAATAATAATTTAAGTATTCCTTTGCAACATTGGAATAATTTTAGTTTTATTTTCATATTGAACTTTAAAATGGCTATTTCAAGAATACCTTTATTGTGACTATAGTGTTTTGTTTATTTGGATGAAAATAAATGAAGTATATATATCAGATTCTTTGTATTTAACCCAATATAAATATATTTTATACTTTTTCTCATTAAAGAAAGGTAGAGAAAAATTATATTCTTACAGTAAAATCTGGCATATCATGCATACCATCGTATAACACCCACTTATACTTTCAAGTAGCAATTTTTAATTTCTATGTTTATTTGCTGTATAATGTGCACCTCATTTTTCATGAAGAAACCTGAGATGTATGTGAGGCATGCTCTTAAAGTTTGAAAGTCATTTATTCTAAGCTTTAGTAAAAAATAGTATACATCTAGAAGTGCAACCTTTCAAGTTCATAAGGAACGCCATTAAATGAACAACATTTCAATCTATGTAGAAATCTAATTTTTTTCCTATGCTCACGTTTTTTTAAAGCTTTCATTTTTATACCTGGCATGTAACATGCACACGTTAAATTCAATCTTATTTTTTGTGTTAAAAGTGTACATCATACGCCAAATTTTACAATGCATATTACCACAACAATGACAATGTTCAAGATTACTTGTTAAGTTGGTGACCCTGATTTTGCATGAGTCGTATGCGCCAGATTGACAACCATGTGTTTATTACATATAATTTCGACAATATGGTTGCAAAAATATGTAAGTACCAAAAATTAATACGGCTTGGGTACAAAAACTCCTATTTGCAGGTATGTTGTACACAAGTGGGAAAATAATAAAAATCTTGGTACTTATGTATTATCGCAACCAACTGGTGACATATATGAAATGAAACACCTGTTTGCCAATCCAGCACATACAACTCACAGGAAATTGGAGGATACTTGCATATTATCGCCAATTCTAAATAACTCGCTGAGTTGGCCACCCTGATTTCCTATGTGTGGTACATGCTGAATTGGCAACCAAGGGCTTAATTTCATATAATGTCACCAATAGGTTGCAATAAGACACAGGTACCAATGGGGGTTGCCAACTAGGCAAGTTATTATTAGATTTGGCATTTGTTGTGATAATACTAAGGGCTGAAATCAGTAGTCTGACACACATGAAGACCCAAAAATTTTAAATATAGTTTTAAAAAACACGCTTTTATCGAACTAAAATCTCAATATAAGAATAAAATGATTAACGAGAGAATTAATGTCATTGTGATAAAAGCGTGGGGGCCTTTTGTACTACATTTTTACACTAACTCTGCACTTTGGAATAGAACTAGTAAGAAATTATAACAATATTGAGCACCCCACACTTTTATACGCAGTTATTTTTCCGGTTTCAATTTCTTTATTTCTTTCTGCTTCTTTTCTTGGCATTTCTAAATACCTTGTGTTCTATTTCTTTAAATCCTGGCACTCATATTTTTCTAATTTGTTTTCTATAAAAAATTACTTACATTTTTGCATTTAATGTAATTCCTTTTTTGCCAGGAATAAGCCATTCTTTTAAATTATTTTCATTTTGAGTTCGTAGTGGGAGACTGTCATCATTGATTGAAAACTATCGGATGGCAAAATTTTATTTGCAGCGATTTCAAAACCACTTCTAAAAGATATTTAATGTGTAGTGTACTGATAACAAATTAGATCCTGTATATATATATATATATATATATATATATATATTGTTCCAATGTGTGATATTTTTTGAACTGTTGTTTTATCCTTCGTCTGTAATATTTATAAAATTGTATTTTTTAAACCTTTATCTTGTTTCTAAATTATGAATGCTTTATTTTTAATTTGCATTAATTTCATTTCTGCTTGTTAGCATTAATCTTCATTTTAATATTTTCCACTCATAATTTATTTTAAATTTTGCACATAGTTCAGAATTTCTCTTTTTTTATATGTATATGTTTTTGTGGATAAAAATTAATCTATGAATTTCATACACATTTTGCACTTTCTGCCAAGACCATTGTTTCACATTTTGTAGACTTTATCGTCATGTTCTAAATACTCATATGGGCGTAGCATAACACTACATGTGTTTATGCTAAATTTTGTAGATAGCCATTTAGAAAACTATAAATTATGAACAACATTTGTAAAATTTTACTCTAATGAGGAAAATTTCAAAATTCCTCTCAGAACCAGCTATTTATAAATTCTTCAGTAAATAATTTAGATGACTTCACATATCCTAACATGTAATTTATTTGAAACAACACTGTTTGAAAGATTTTTCACTCACATTTCATAACTCAAAGACATGATTTGATAAAAAAAGCTGTTT
>BMAO01028362.1:0-36887 GCA_019973975.1 Trichonephila clavata
AGTTAAACAAATTAACATTATTTACACATTTAATTTTAATCAAACTCTATTGCGGTATCTTAGCAACATTTTTTCAGAAGTGTATTTTCTTTGCATTATAGTATAAATTCCCAACCTTTTTTGAACTGGCTCCCCCTTTTCTCTAGTAAATATTCCCTTTTCCCCTCCCACTTTCATTTTTTTTTGAAAAATATTCTATTACTAATAGAATATATTTTTTAATTTAATTTTTTTAATCTCCAATTTTTTTTTTTTTTACTTGTGAATCTGAAATAGCTATTGCCACAAATATATTTAAATGTGTAACATTGTATATTTTAGTCATAGATAGGATATTGTTGGAATTGAAACGTTATAGTGTTTGAATTTCTTCTTCATTTAAAAGAGTGGAATAAAAGTTTTAGCTTACCTGTTATAAAGACAAAAGCAGGGGTTTTGATGATACGAAGTTATTCATAATAAACTATTGCTTTCCAAATAAATATAAATTAACTGTTTCAGCCTTTAAAGAACCACGTTAATTTCCTGGTTAACATATTTAATTATGTTTTTTGAATAATATACGTAATGAAATGCAGTGGACGAAACATTTTTTCTACTGCTCACAGACAAACACAACACGTGCACTACAGAAATTAAAATGCACTAGATCATTCAATTTAATGTAGGTCTGAATGTAATGTAATCTTTTAAGTTTTTCACACATCCACTTCCCGAACTACCGAAGTTTGTGAATTTTCGTACATGTGAAATAGAAATGATTTAAATACATACAATCATTATAATATAAACAGTATTTAAGTTAAGTACTGATAGTACATAATCAGCATGTTTTTTTAGTCTTTTTTAGACTATATTTGGTTAATCTGCCCAAGCCCCTACGTGCCATTTCAACGCCCCTTAATTTTCTCTGGGTCTTTTACTGCCCTCCTGAAAGCCTCAAACACCCACAAGGGGACGTTGTCGCCCACGTTGAGAACCTATGTATTATAGTGGTAAAGAACTATAATTCAACGCTTACTAATTTTAATGTGTAATAAAAATGAGTGCTGAATTTTTAAAAAAAATATTTTTATTGACTTTTAGAATACTATTTTTTTATTTCTAGTTTAACACATTTTTAGTTTAAAGGTAAAATATATTTTTATTATCCTGCAATGTTTTTTTTTTTAAATTTAAATTTAATGAAACATAAAACTTTTAACACAGTTGGACCCCGATTTATCAAAACCATATTTAACGAATTTCGTGATGTAACGAATTTTTCTTTCACCCCGATTAAAATGCAGGTAAAAAGTCTCTATTTAACGAATAATGAACACCGAGTTAACAGATTATTTCAACAGCCTAAATAATATTTTTTTATTAGTTTACACTACAAAAAAATTGGATTTCTTTTCAAACGACACATCCTTTTTGCTCGGAACGGAAAATGACTTTTCTTGTATGCAGCATATTTCGACGGGAAAGGGTAGTGAGTAAGGTTTGTTGGCACAAGAGCCGATTTCGGCTCTTAATCCATAATTAGTCTTTACGAATTCAGATGAGTCATGAGTATAACTTATCCCGTGAGTTTTGAATAGGATAGGAAATTTCTTTCTCGTCTCATCCAATGGTAGCTGTATTTTTAGCAAGTGAATAAAAACTGTGTCATTTCTAACTATGTGCATATTTTTTGTGTAGTTTATTATATAGAATTTTCAAAAGGCAAGTGGATAAAGCTGTTTGGACCCCGATAACCACGAAATAACGAACGAAATGCTCGGTCCCAACAAATTCGTTAAATGGGGGTCCGGCAGTTGTTAATTAGATTTATGAGTAATTTCCGTATTTACTCGAATCTAAGCTTCATTATTTTTTTCAGTTTTAATGCTATTGAAAATCGGGTGTGGCTTAGAATCGAAGGCAAAACTTTTGTCAGATAGGAGAAATTGAGTTTCTACCCCTTTCAAAAGGAAAAATGTAACCGCCCATTCTGGCCACTTGAAACGATGACTTATCCGTTCCACAGTTTATCTCCTGTATTGTCTATCCTAAACATCGTTGTCAGATCGCATTTAGGAAAGATGAAAAGAATGGATGAAAAATAATGTACCGCACGAACTAACCAAGCGAAATAAGCTGGATCAATTGAGCCTATGCTCATCATTACTGCCGAAAAGTACTGTCAGGACATCGATGAAATGCACGAAAAACTGAAAAGCCCTTTGCTTGTTAATCAACATTGCACAGTACTTCTCCACAACAATACATCTCCAGAATACGTTGTATAAAACAAATGCGAAAATAAATAAATTAAAATTTGAAATTTGTCTACAATCAGCATATTTACCGGATCTTTCGCCATCCGACTTCCGTTTTTTTAAACATTTAGAACAGTTTTCATTCGCTAAATTGTATGAAAATGAAGGCAGCTTGAAAAATTCCGTATCAGAGTTAGTTGATTTTAAATATCGGAATTTCTTTAAGACCGGCATCCATGCATTAAAATCTTGTTGGGAAAAGTGTAATAATGCAAATGGAGCATATTTTGATTAAATAAACCAGTTTTTGAAAAAAGCTATTCAGTTTTTTCTCTCATATATTCATTTAAAAATACGGCATTTTATATGCGCCAACATAATATCTTGATAGAATAGAATAAAAAGTAATTGTATAAATATTAGGTATAAGAGAAAGTTCTGCCGTTTTTGAGCACGGACACTTGTATGCGTCGTCGATCCTTCGCAAGAATTCGGATCTGAATGAAACCGGTTTAAACAGATTAGTATATGATTATATGATTTACACATATTTTTCATATTTTATTCGGTTATTTCAAACTTGTAAAACTGTCAACAGGAGCAAAGAAAAAGTGCATTTAAGACATTGTATATTGTACAAGTTCCAAAAAAAGGGAATAAAGCTATGGAGAGGGGAAAAAAAGACATGTTTGGAGAGGACTCAGTAACAGTTCGAACATTCCAAAGATGGTTTGCGAAATTTCGTTCGATGGATTTTTCTTTGAAAGATGAATCCATGTCAGAAAGACCATCAGATGCCAATGACGAAGTGCCATGTAATATGATCAGGGCAAATCCCACATTACTTCCACAGAAGTGTGCTTCAAGCTTGAAATTCATCAGACTCTACTACTTTGGATTTTATTAAAAGATTTGGATACGTGTCCAAACTCTCTGTTTGTGTGCCACACGAACTATATAGAATTTTAGTATGTTTTATATAAATCTTGCTCATCACAAAAGGAAACCGTTTTTGGACCGCTTGGTGATTGGAGAGTGTATAAATACGATGGCCATTTTTTAAGTAAGGTCCGTTGGCGCGTATAGTTCCCTAGTTCACGCGTACGCCGCAACGAGTCTCTGCGTCACTGACCAGCATCTTTTGCGAACACACTAGCGCGTTTTCCAGCACTGCAGCAGTCGCGTGAGCTTCGCTGTGCGTCTTTAAAATGTTTAAGGTGATTGAATCGCCCGCCAAGTGGGAGACAGGTCTGTTATCCGTTTATTGACTGCGAGGATCATGTCGGTTGCAGACATTCATCGCCAGATAACAGAATTTGATGGCACTGAAGCAATGAGGGACAGCAAGTTTCGAAAATGGACCAGGAAGTTTAAAGATGAGAGCCTCACACTTCTTGAACGACTCGGGGCATAATCGAATCTTTTGGCTGGAAGGTTTTGGACCATGCACCATACAGCCCCGACCTTGCTCCCAGCTATTTCCACCTTTTTCGGTACCTCAAACATAGTCTTGGCGGGAAACGCTTCAGTGACAACGAAGAAGGGAAAGGGGCCGTGAACTCTTGGCCGTCCGACCAGGCGGCAGACTTCTTTGAAGAGGGTTTTCAAAACTTTGTTCTAAAGTATGACAAGTGCATTCATGAAATCAACAACTATGTAGAAAAATAGGCAAAAATATGTACAATCCTAAAATAAAGGTTTTTTTGAACTAAATATTGCCGTTATTTTTTAAAAAACAAACGGACCTTACTTAAAAAATAGCCCTCGTAGTGTTAGAAAAAGGACAAATATTTATAAAGTGGAGACACCACCGTCTACGATCAAAGCTGGCGTGCATCAGAAGGTCATGTTGTATTGTTGGAGGGACCGCAAGGATATAGTGCATTATGAGTTGCTGAATGAAAATGAAACGGTCGATGTTGATCGTTATTTTTCGCAACTTGATGATTTGAATAAAGTAATTCAAGGTAGATGTCCGTCTTTGGCCAACAGAAAGGGTATAATTCTCTATGAGTTCGAGCCAAGAATCGCGAAAGACCCGCCGTGTTAGGGAGCAATGCACGTTAATTCTGTCAGTGTTCAAACGTCCTCCCGTTGGTGTGGTGTGGAAGTTACGAGAGGTGATCCCAGCTCAAGTGTCCTCATCGTCACTTTACCATGTTCAAAATTACGAGGTTCGTCGCCAAAAGCCCTCGCGTTGCTGAATAGTGTGACGTTAATATTCACTCACACACTCACGCATTGTTCGCACTTTTTCTGACATACTTGAGTGAGTGAATATTAACGTCCCACTGTTCAGCTACACGAGGGCTTTTGGGGACGGTCCGCGTAATTTGGACCATGGTCAAGTGACGCGGACGACACCTGAGCTGGCACCCCCCCTCTCCTAACTACCACACCACACCAACGTTCTGACATACTTTCTGAAACATTCCCTTTTCCCAATTTTTAAATAGATTGCTTATGTTTGTTATTTGTAGTTAAAATCAAAAATTAGGATGTGAAATTATGAAATTTTTGAAAATTCTATAACAATTTCATTTTCGCAACCCTTACTTATTGTTCTAAACCTTAACGTAATTTTGGTGGCCTATTTTAAAATTCTATTTTAACAGTCACTAAAATCGTTTACACCTGCACACCACTTCCTTTTAATTTTTTGCTTTTTAATAGCAATAATGAAGACTTTGATCATGAAAAATATCTTTGCAACTGGGAATTAAACACTTATAATTATAACAATTTAAAATGAAAGATTTACAATCTCCTCTTTCTATTTTAGATACAATTGAATGTGCTAATTTATTTTTGAAGAAAAAAAAAAGATATTGACAAATACGTTTAAAATTTTATTTTTTAGTTGCCAACTATGCATTCTTACTTTTGCGATAAGATTCATTTTTCAACCATTGGTATTTATTGTTTTGATAAATTACAATTTATTTCTATTGATCTGTCAAAAATCGTCTAAAAGATATTTTGACTTAACCTCTTTATCAGTTATTGAAACAAGTTCTTTATCGACTTTTCTCACTCAGATCCCTCTATTATCCTAATTGCGATTGTTTTTCATTTTACGAACTTAAAATATTTGCTCATGCATAGAGATTATAATTTTCCAGAAACATATTGAACATTCGGAATTTTATAGCAATGAAATAAATTTATTAGTAATATCTTTTCTAATGTATAATATTTTTTTCGTGCAGTATTAGATAAATATATTGACTTGCATTTTCCTTGTGGCTACTGCTTACTATTCTTAGAAGAGAAGAGTTTTGTTAGACTAGAACTACCCAAGTAAATGGCAACTAGGCCATAGCAGTCTAGTGGTCAAGGTCACATACTCGTAACTGACCTGTCATGAGTTCGAGTTAGTGCCGCTGAAGACCCACCATGTATGTAGAGGGGCCGCAGCACATTAAATCTGTCATGGCTAAAAATGTCTTTCTGCTGTTATGGTGTGGAAGCTATGAGAGGAGGATGCCAGCTCAGATGTCTTTCTTGTCACTTGACCATGGTTCAAAATTACGAGGTCTGTCGCCAACAACCTCCTTTTGCAGCTTTATATTGCGACGTAAATTTAACACTCACTCACTCTGCTCATACTTGCACTGCCTGTAGAGAATAACTTAATTTGTTATTCTTATTGTAGTATACTTCGCAAAGACCCTGGTCTGTCAATCACGTCAGCTTGTAAATTAATTTCTATGTTGGCAAAACTCGGAAAGGTACATCACGATTGTATACAGGAAATAAATAAAAAGAAAATTCTGTCCACTTAATTCGTACATAACTAAATAACTGTCTTATCTTGCATATATTACCGTAAAAGCTCGGAAGTCGTTAATGTGCAGTTTACCTAGCTAATCCGCAGATAACTGATTTCCTCCATTAAAGTACAAAATCAAGAGTTTTCCGTATTTTAACCAGGTAATCTTCACGTGAGCGGTTTCCGTAACTTTAAAGTTCAAAAGCTTGTTTCTTTCATTTCCTTACTGTCAGAAATTTCGATTGAACGTTGACTCTCTTTCCAAAATAATTTATCCTAAAAAATATTTAAAAACAGAATGGTAGAGACAGTAATTTGTTCAATGAAAGACTCCCTGAATTAATTTATAATAAATTTAATTACGGTGACCAGTTGTGATGGATCTGTATGCGACCTTCTACTAATATTCCGCTTGGGTATTCTTTGGGGCCAGCCAAATTCACCAATCTTCTCCTAAGAAGGAAACGTGATATGCAAATTAAGTTTATTACAAAAAGTTCTTGTTCGCGAGTTAAGAGAGTTAGTGAGTTAGAAGTGAAGAGAATTGATAACAGAAAGTTAGAAGTTTAATTAACTAGGGGTGACAAAAGGTACAAGGTGAAGATTACCATATATGGTTAAAAAGTCCTTGTAAAAGATTATAGTCAGGAAGAGATATAGATATTTTTTTTGAATTCATCACCTTCGTATTACTTTGATATTTAAAGTATTAAAGTCGTTAATCGGGCATTAAGTACATATCTATTGTGCAAAGTAACATTAGGGAAGAATCATTATTATAAAGTGGTTATTAAATGTATTCTCCCGAAACGCGCGCGCGCGCGACTCTCGTCCCCTCCCTCTGTTGTCCGACTAGATCATCCTATTATATTGTTTGCTTTGATTTGTGTTTGAGTCGATTAAAGTGATAAATAAAATAATTGGAAATTATCATGTCGAATAATCCTTCACTTCCTTCCGCGCCTTTAGCTGGGTCACAGGGTAGACGGGTAGTAGGTTCGTTTCATACTATCTTCTGGAAACGAGTTACATTTTACTCTTAAAAGTTTCAATTTTACAAAGTACAGCTGCATGTACCGATGTGGTAATCGCATCTACGGATAATAACAAATTATAATTCACTAAATTGCATCGCCGACTAAAACCTTACGCCAGCGGTTCTTAAATTTTCGATCGCTGTGCCCCCCTTTTATGAACTAACCTGACATCGCGGACCCCCAAAATTTTGAACACTCCTTCCTGACTCCTAACATATGGCTGAGTGATGTGAAGGTTCCTCGATAACTTTAAGATTACCTGTGCTCTTTATACAGACTTTTTTTTCCTTCAAGAAAATAGTATACTAAATTAACACTTTATGAATTAATATTCTCCATCCATACACGTTTTAATACAGTTTTTTTCGTTGGTTTAAGTGATCTTGGATAGGACACATCTTTCAATTTTTTCTCGAGGTCTTTCAGTTTGTAAAAAAAGGAAATCTTATCACTAAATAAGAGACCTTCGCGGACCCCCTAGAAAGGCTCTGTGGACCACCGAGGGTGCGCAGACTAAAGTTTAAAAACCGTTGCCATTAATCGCCAAATCCTAACATGCGAGGAGCAAATGGTCAGCCAATTTCATTATTACCGGCGCTTATCTCTCAATATTGGCAGCAACATTTTCTGCCAGTATATTTGCACTGAAATCACTGTGTGGTGCAGGATGGCCTCCTATTGCTCGGAATGACAATCTGCATCACACATCCCAATTACACTATGCCTAATTATGCGACCACATTCGAGTGAGTGAAGGAGAGTCATATATTAAAGTTGCAATTTAAAGAAACAAGAGGGCATTGGCGACGGACCACGCAATTTTTAACCCCAGTCAAATGAAGAGAACGACACCTGAGCTGTAACCTCCTCTCCTAACTGCCACACCACACCAGTAGGAGGACACAAAGTCTCAAAAGATTTGACGTGCATTGTGCGCCTTCTGCATGGCGGTATCAAAAGATAAAAACTTTCTATGAAAAGTTTGTAATAATAGGCAACTACGTGGTTATATTTGTCGAAATTCGCTGTTATGAAGGAAGTCGACAAAACAGGGCTGCGTTTTGTTAATAAATAATAGTCAAAATTGTAATAAGATTAATTCACTAATATTTTGAAGTATTTAAAGTTCTTAGATGTTTCTATCACATTATTGCAAGTCCAAAGTTTCACACGTGGGCTAAATTTATCATTTGTTTGCAATTTCCAAAAATTTGATTTATTTTTCAGTTTTAAATCTGTTTTTGTCTTAAGTATAACATTATGATTGGAGATCAAATTTAACAAAGAAACGGAAGTAAAAGACTTTTACAAACTATTGAAACTATTAAAACATTTTGTTGAGTTCTGTTTTATACTCAGTCTCATTTGATTATATTTAAAGCATTTTCATCAATATGAGTCTTAAATTGTTTTTCCATGTTACATTAAAAGTAGGATTTATTATATATATATATATATATAAGATATTGAAAATTAATTTTTCGTATTTCCTTCATGTTAAACTTAAAAGAGAAAAATTAAGGACATAATTAAAGGAAAATTTAGAAAGATATCAAGAGTTACCTTCATAATCAGCAAAATATGTCCTCAAGTGAATCATCACATGTTATCATCAATTCGTTTCCAATAATATTGACTTCAGAAATGTTTCTAATAAGGTTTTAAATTTAAATGAAAAACTTTCAAATTAGCACAAAATTATTTTTCGAAAATTCTTTTGGATACTTAAATGTTTCCTTATCTCATATTATATTATCCCATATTATATGATATATCTCATATTATACCATACATCTCATATATCTTCTTCTCATGATCATATTATCAAGTAAATTACTACAAAGTATGTTATGTATTATACATAAATTTTAGTTTCATGCTTTTAATTATTAGACCTTTTTGATTGTATTTGTTGCGAAATTAATTTAAAGGAAAATAATATTTAAATAGAAGTGTTAAGTAAAAAGCCTTTTCCCTTATATGACTCGAATTTATTTTTGATTCCGACATAAATTAAGATTGTAACAAACCATGGACAGCGAACTCTGGCGGATATTTCCAGAACCCGTCAGTTGAGAAGTTGCTGTGGTAATGCTAAATATTGTAGTCTCCATAAATGCATTGTGGTTCTAAATGTAAATTTTCTTTAATGCTTGTCATTGTAATATTTAAATGTCATATTAAATTTTTTAACCAAACATGTTTGGCATCTGACTACTTGCTATAACATAAGAAAAATTAAAACTGAATTACTTCACTTATATTTTTGTTAAAAGAACTGATTTTTATTACATAAAATGTACATTAAAAAGACAATGAGATTACAGATTAGAGAACAATAATAACCTGTCAGTTTCATGATAAAGATCTCGCAACAAGTCTAAAAAAACCCATATTTAAAGAATAAATGTTGACGATCATTGTTATACTTGCGCATTTCGACTGGAATACAGGGTGTCTACAAATTAGTTGGAAAATTTCGTAAGTTAAGAACTTACGAAATATTAAAGGAAACTAACCTGTTAAAAGTCTGACTAGCAGTATTATGTCCTAAATTTATTCATAGATGGCGTTTGGTGTCATAATTGACGCCATCTTTTAGCGAGCAATAATCATTCTTTTCCGGCAGTACTATAATAGAGACTTAAATGCTGCTTAAAAAGCAAAATGCTATGTTTGGATCATTCTGCTGTTAAAGTACGATGACCAAGTAAAAACCAAGAGCCTTGGAAAGCCTTGGGAAACTTTGGCCACTGTGTGTCCAATCCCGAGGCACCTGGAGAGAGCCGAGGCTGGTGCCCGCTTTCGCCTAACCACCGGACATGACTTTTTAAGAACACACCTCCACTGGCTTGGCCTGGCTTCTGACGAGGCCTGCCCACTCTGCGGCCATGCCAGAATGGATGGTGACCATCTGCTCCAATGCACTAGACTCGATGAATACCCGACTGACGACATCGTAGGTCGGTACTGGGAAGCTCGGCGTCAAATGATCAAGAAACCAAGCACGGGCGTTAGATAAATAAAATAAAATAAGTAGTACGATAAAATTTTGTTCGAAAATACAAAAAAAAAAAAAAAAAAAAAAAAAACCGAAAAGAAGTTATATTGTCTGATGGTGTTTACCTGGACATAGTACAGATTTTTCTTGTGCCTATTATCAAAGGAAAAATGCCAGGCGGTTACATTTGTAAAAAGATGGTACGCCTTGTCCCTACCACAATGTCTTCACGTCTTACTTCAATTCTGAGGTACCAGCTTGGATTGGTCGTGGAGGTGTTGTGGTGGCGAGGTCCTACCTGGGACCCCGCTCACTCTGCCCGACGCGTCTCTAAGTGTAGGAGGAAACATAGCATCACCAACAAACGCCATAATAGCAAATATATTTATTCAAGTCTGACAAACACTTAAACAATCACAAGTTTAACTATAAGAAGAAACCTAGGAGTGATTCCCAAAACGTCGATTTCTCCTAATACTCAATTCTAAGTAAACACGACTACCAGAAATGAACAAGGAGACGATCACTAACTAACCTCAGGTCGGTACTGAATCTACTATCTTCAATCTGCAATCTACTCTTATAATTTATACATATTAAACGCGCGCTAAGTTCGTGAAGTAATTCTCCGATATTTAACTTACGTGACAGCTTGGCGGCTCCTTCTATCTTTACATCTACAAAAACTATATATATATAGACTTTATATAGTCGAACTAATTAACATATATCTATCTCGTGTTTTTCCTGAAAAGGCTGTGAATTAGTATAAATGCTAGCCCCAAAGTTTCCCAAGAGGATTAGTTCGGAAATCTCGCGAATAGCCCCGTCACAGTGTTATTCAATGGATAACAGGACCATCAGGTCTTTCATCGCTGTTTCAGTGTACCACCATTTCCTGCGTCCATTCCTGGACTAAAATTAAGAAGCATCTCTACAGTTAATTTGACGAACGGAAAGATGCTGACAAATCTGTGGCAAGAACTGATTTATCTATGGGACATGTGTAGAGTAATGAGAGGAAGCACATCTCTCGAGCATTTGTGACAGTGGTAAACTGGGACTAGTTCTCTATCTTACAACAATATCAATTTTAATTTCTTCCCTGCTTATTACAGGCAATAAATAATTCTTTTGGCCCAACTAATTTGTAGATACCCTGTACATTCAGATTTTTACCTGTTTAATGTTTGCTCTATATGTTGTACTCTTTTTTTTTTTAGTTCTTGAAATCTGCATAGCAAGAAAAGGCTTTCATGTCATCTACATATTTGTAGAAGAAAAACGAATCAACACTCACTCATCACGAGTGAGATTTATATTAACTTCGCACTGTAAAGCTATGCGATGGCTATTGGCGAAGGACTCGCTCATCGTGAGATCACAGGAACTATTAGACCTACAGAATTCAAATTTGGTAAGCATGTTTCTTTTGTCAAATAGAGATCCACTAAGAATGAGTTATGGAAATAGGCTCCAAAAGATGGGTTGAGGGGGTTACAAATAAAAATTTTCGTATTTGAACCGTTTGACCTGCAGAATTGAGATTCAGTAAGCATGTTTCTATTGTTAAACATATATCCGCTAAGAATGGGTTTTGTGGTAATGGATTTTGAGTAGTAAAAGGTAATTAGACTTCCATCTTAAAAATTCAAGATCTGCCTTTTTTTTAATCAAGAGATGCGAAGGTGATAAGGATATATTTCACTACAAAGGAAAGCTTTCCGTTGGAAGAAATATATCAACTTAAAAGTAGTATATTATAGTCAAACACCATCATGAAATACCCAAATGTATTGGAAAATATCGTATACATTTTGTAGTTACTAATATTTATGATAAACGAGAAGACTTTAATTTCAATATTATAAAAGTACCGCATTGGGAGAGTAATGTGCATGTTTCTATATTCAGAAATATTGTTATTAATTACACACAACACAATAAATTTCTAGTTTCATATAAATCAGAAAAAATAAAAAAACTATAAACATTTTACTAAATACTGTTTAATTCAAAAATACCCAATTAATTTTATTAATAGATATTTGAATAAAGAAATTCTAAATAGTAAGGATTAAATTTCCATAGTTTTAACAGGTTATTATTATAAATTTATTATTCTTCCTAGATAGTTTTAGGTACCCCCAATTTCTATAATTTTAGATAAAATTACTTTTTAAAATTTATTATAATTTTTAAATCATATAATCTTAGAGTCCCTAAGATAATGGTAGTATGTTTACAATTCTTATTTTAATATTTCTATTCTTTTCATACTTTTGCTAAGTGCTACTTTTCAGCCATTGCTTTGCTTTGAATTTGTATTTGGGCCCAGAATCTGGCAATAACTTGTTTATTGTACTCAGATTTAGCGTGGGCTCTGCATTTCTGTATGCAATTTTTAGATAAGTTACCTTTTTCTCATAATGGATTTAGATTTCCTATCCATTATTTTTAATAGGTTTTTGCTCCGTATTATTAACAGAAAGGGGGAAGGTTGGCTGGCCAAAAAACATGTTCAACTCCACTTTTATATGGAGAAATTTTAAAAAAAAACCCTTTTTTGTATATAAGCTGTCCTAAGTCAGCAATGTTGATAATACTGTAGTATCCATTCTTTTATATTTTTATATTTAACTCTTTTATTTTAATTTTTCATATCTCCTTTTAAATTCTGTTGTCTGGTTATCTTGCAATTTCAATTCTTTTCAGTTTTAATCATGTTTATTCATCTCTTTCTTGTAGAGAAATTTTGATTACACACACACACACACACACACACACACACACACACACACACACACACACACACACACATATATATATATATATATATATATATATATATATATTCACTTACAACAATATATATCCAACCAAGGAATGATCGTGAAGTGTGTTAACAGTTGCAGAAACCCTTTCTTATAACTACATTCTTTTGAAATCAATTTTGGAACCGCGTGCATCACGTCAAGTTTTATGCTACTATTTCCGTTATTGAATAAACATTATCAATAATTTTATTTTTTCTTACTTAACCTGGATTTTTGTTTGTTCCAACAGATTCAGACTACTTGGCTGTTCATTATACAATCAGCACAGATTACCAATAATTTTTCTGGCAGAAATGGATTTGTCGCCTCCTCGACGAATTGACCCAACATTTTGGATTTCAAAGAACGCACATGAACAAGCAACTTCTGAGAGCATTTGGAAAATATCAGTTCCTCAAAAAAACAGTCAAAACTGGTCCATCATCTTATCGTACATTATTTCCATCTTCGAATCTCCAAATGATGAACGAAAATCTAAATTTGATCTCATACTTGGTGATACTAAAGAAATCGAAATTATGAAAAAAAGGACAAACATACGACAAAAGCCGACATGGAAGAAAGTGAGAGATCAAGTTCATAGTTTCAACCCATTTCAAAATAGACCACCTCTCTTCTTAGATGAAACAATGAGACAATTAATTCAGATGTTTGGAGAGAGACTAAACACTTATGGAGAACATATAACAAGGGGTGGAGAAGTATTTGACAATTCTATAAAGTTAGGAATAGTCTCCAGACTGTTACAATGCTGCATTAAAGTATACCAAATAGATTCAAAGTGGAATGGGGAAATATTCAAATATTTTTCTGAAGAGCAAAATGATAATACAACAATTGTCTTATTTCAAAACGTCCAGAATACAGGACGATCCCGTGGAAGGCTAAGATATAGTTTCGGAATGAATTTACCCTACGCAAACCGCTTGAGACGTGAAAGCTTGAGTGTTATTTTGAGAGAGGCTCAACTTCATTCAGATATTATTCTTGACATTTTAAATAACCTGAATTACAATGAAAATTTTCTCTTGGCCTTGCTCGGGAATTCATGGAGGGAATCCTTACCACTGATCTACGGTTCTCCATACATTCCTCAGAGGCTATTATACGCAGGTTTTAATACTAATCCGTATCGGTTGGAAAAAAAGGTTTCTGCATTTTTTTACTGTGCGAGTTTAGACACGTATCATCCATTTTATATATTATATGATTATGCTGCGAACTGCTTCTATACACATCAACATTCAATCAGATGTCCAAATATTCAAATAGCTAATGCTCTTCTAAATGTTGGCTCTAGGCTAAAAACAGATTTTTGGATGTTGAATAATGTTTCCCATCTTGACTGTGTACGAACATTAGCTGTTAAAACATTCGAAGGTATTTTGAAATTAAATACATTTCAAAAGGATGTGATACATGATATAACCAAAATCCTTGATGATTATTCTGTTTCACAGAATTTCGATTTAAAGAAAAGAATCATTATGTCAATCTTGAAGAATTATTTAAATTCAGCAATACATGGAAAGGTGAGCGAAATACTTAGTAATTACATAAAATTCAAAGATTTTTATGAAAATATGGACCATTTTACCTGTCTTCTACTCTTTGATAATATTCTATACCTCAATCCAATTTATAAACCCCTTTTTATGAGTACCATTTTTACCTTATTTCTAACTATTTTAAGTTACAAAAAATTTCCAAAATGTGAACATGGGACATTTTGCAATGGTTGTCAACTTACAAACAGATGTGAGGCGCTGCAATGCATACCATTTGTTTATAGATTAGAGTTTCTAACTTATAGCAAGGCATTACTAAGGAATTTGACGAAAGATTCAAATGAAGATAAAAGTGAGCCTGATATTACTGTGAAAAATATCATAAAAGAACTAGAAAGGTACCCAGAAATCAAAGACGAGTTTTTATTTGTCAGACTCATGACGTACTTGACAATCGCCAGTAGTGTTTCTTTTGAAACTGATAGACGTAAAGGAATTTTAGTAATTGAGCGTGCTTTACAAGTTCTTGGAGAGACTTTGATGACTTCAGAAAAAAATAATATTGTTGGCTGTTTATTGAAATTTAACCTTCCTTTGGGTCTTGGAGAAGTGCTTCGAAGTCTTCGTAATCATTGTTTTTCTCATTACCAAGCCAGTTCATCTTTTGGAAAGCTTAATTTAGAAAAAAATGCTTTGAAATTTGATTCTATACAGCCTTCTCTTAAATATATTCTTGAAATAGTGCAGCAAATTTATGTAATGCAAGTATATAGAGTGGAAATTTTTATGATAGAAAATTGCAATAATCGTTTCAAATTACCCCCCTCTTTTGCTTGGGAAATACAGCAAGAAAAAGCACGTATTATAGAATGCCAATTAGAATATTTCAAAGCAATTAAATCTAAAGTTAAACAAAGTGTGGAAAATGTAGTAAATGGTTTGTATATATCAATTAAAGAATACAAGACGGTGAAAGATCTGAAACAAGAAGTTTTAACCTTAAAAGTCTTTGTTCGTTTCATTGATCAGCAATGCAATGGAAAAGATACGGAAATACTTGTAGAAGCCGTCAGATGTCTTTCCGATTTTGTTAAAAGCAATTGCGATAGTTGTCTCAATGATATCATGAAATCGAAATTAACAGCTGATGTAACGAATCTTCAAAAAATTATTAAAAAGGTGTTCCGTGACACCGTATCTATGGATACTAATTATTCGAACTTTGATTACTCAAATTTAACTCAGTTTTTAAACGATTTAAAGAGTTTTGAATACTTTACAATGCAAGAAATAGCCACAATCAAGCAAGAATGCTTGAATCGGTGCAAATACATTGAAGAGGCAGAAAATTCTTTAAAAGATAGCTTGAAAAAAATATCACCACTTTCGTTAAAGCAGGAAGAAACGTTTCTGAGTTATATTCCAATGTCGCGAAACAAGAGGGAATTGATAAAGAAAGCATTAACAAGAGATCCTGATAAAGCCTTAAAGATATTAAATGATTTGAGTGACAAAACTGTGTTATTGAATAAAGTAACGGATATGGAAAGTTTTATAAAATTTATAGATATACAAGATAATAGAAATTTGCTCTTGAGTGCACAGTTTCCTTATCACCTGAATAAAAAAGTCTTGCGTTTCCTAAACAGAAAAGTGGAGTGTTTATTGCATAGCATGAAACAACTGAAAATTATATTAATCGAGGAAAATGAAGAGATCAAAAACTTGTACACTTCCAAAAGTAGTGGTGAAAACGCAAGGAAACATGCTATTTTTCTGATGCGTGAACGGTATAAAAAAGATTCCCTAGTACGATTGTCCTTGGAAATGCTACTTTTTGAATGCCAGAACATTTTAAATTACAGACCAGATTTCAAGCATTTGTGGGAGAAGCTTTCGGGTCTATTTTCTGGTATCAACTTGCGAGATGTATTATCACATGGAAATACAGTTTTGCAGATCACCGATGAGAATCTGGATGGAAACGATCTGCCTGCCAATTTTATAGAAAAGATGTTGGAATTGGTTGATGATATTGAAGCTCTTGAAGCATTGTCATGTCTTTGGAGTAAGTCAAAACCAGAAGATATAGAGCAGTTCAAAAATGAAATAATGCAAGATAAGAGTAAGAGTTCTTTGGTGGCGATAATTAAAAAAAATCCTATGTGGAAAAAATACATGCAGCTTTTGCCTTTGCATTGATTTATGAATATTTCTATTTCCCCTGAAATTTTTGATGTGCTCAAAGAAAAAACAAAAATCCAATATTAAATCAAATCTTTTGTCCTGAAATCATTTTTATGTTTTCTACCTTTATACCTAAACTGATTATTTCCAAATGTTATTAAATCAAATCTTACTGATTTTTTTAAAATGATGATATAAGTAGGCATTTTCATGAAATGGAACTCTGTCAATTGTATTAAATCACTTTGTTGCAATTCTGATATTGGTTACAATTCCGTTTTTGTACTTTTTATTGCTAAAATTTTATTGTAAATTGTTCTAATTTCTAAAAATATATCATGAATAAAATCATGCAATTATTTTTTGTATATAACTAAAATTTGAAAAAAACCCAAACTTAAAAATTTTAGTTTGTAAAAAGTAAAAATCTATAGCATCTCATGTTTTTAATATTTTTACTATTTATTTCTTTATTTGAAAGTTTTTTAAATTTGTAAATGTTCACCATGTAAATAAATCGTTTTTTTAAAAAATGGATTGTATTTATTTCATGTTAAAAAACATTTTTATTTTATATCTGAAAAAAGAAACTTTTTAGTTAAGGTATACGCAATTGCGAGAAGCAAGAAACTTATATATATATATATATATATATATATATATATATATATGTCGTGTTTTGAGTCAACACCAAGCAACTTTAAAAAAAACGGTTTTTATTCAAAGAGCGAATTTTACGTCTGCTCTAAGAGAGAAACGGACACGCAAGTGAAGTATAAGTGGCTTTTCACTTAGGCAGATGTTTTAAGTATCTTTCTTATTGAGGAGATATATTTGAAAATTAAGCATGACATACGATGTAATAAAAATTAATGGTCGGGGATAAACCATCTGTTCCTCGAAAGAAGTAGTGGGCTGCTGATTGGTATTTTTACCATTGCAGACCTATTACATCCCCAAGAGCTGGTATCACTCTTTAGTGCGGCGCCGTATAGGCGGATATCAATCGCCGCAGGTAATTTTCCTCCCAGTTTCCTCCACAGAGGGAGGCACCTGAGCTCTGACGATGCGAACTTGTTCCAAGATTTAATTTTGCCGAGAGCGCCCAAGCCAATCAGACACTCTAGGGATCTTTTTCATGCCGTATTATCATACGACATGGCCGCTGTCGATTTTCTACATCACGAAAATCCATCGACTTTGGCCTGGGTCGAACCCGCAACCTTGGGTGCAGAAGGCCAGCTACAAACCAACCACGCCACCCAGCCGACAGAAGTGGGTACTAAATTTAATACTTAAATATATAACGTAAAATAAAAGTTAAAAGCTGTATAGGGAATTAAATTTTAGGTCTAATTTAATTATACTTGCATTTCATCCCCCCCCCCATTTTAAAAGGGTGTCACTGGTGTCAGTTTCTTCTCTTACAAACGTAATCAATTTTCAATGTATACAAAACAATACATAACATAATATAGAAACACATATTACACATAGTATGTAGATAAAAGTAATATGAATAAAAAAAATCAAATACCATAAAATAAACAAAATTATAACAATAAACAAAATAATAACACTTCTAAAATATTAATTGATAAAAATGAAATTCCTTACCATAAATGTACATTAGCTTTTTCAAATCTATATCTCATCCAGGATAAGAGCTCCCGTTTCCTCCTATTCTTTCATAATATTAAATTTGTGTTATTGCTAGCACATAATTTATCCATTTGTGTGTAGTATATATGGGAAAATACTATCATATCAAACAATAGCATAGTTGATATAAAAATACATGATATCATACAAATACTAAGATAATAAATTTGTATTAAAATCTACTCTGGCGCCATCGTAGTACTATCTAATATTGTTATATAAGATTATGCATAGGTAAATGCACGGTTACAATATCAAAGTATAGACATTAATGAAATGAAATGATTAATAAAATGAGAGTGGTTTATATAACGCTTACACACTATTAAACACACAAAACCAATATCCCTTTTATACACATAATAAGAATTTTAGAGCTCTTTTATTAGTTTTGATTCAAAAAGTGGACTCATCTCTAGAAAGAAATGTATCATCACTTCTAGTAATTACTTTTCAACGACACATACAATTTAGTGCAATTAAAATGTTCACAATATTCACTTTTACTTAAAATCCTCACATAAAATATTTTGAATCTCTCCGTAACTTTTTAATTTTATTCATTTCGTAGACACACACAAATTTTTCTCTTTTTCTTACATTTCACATTCACTGATATAATTTACATCATACTAGTTATATTCCAACACATCTCTCTGACAAATCTGTGTGGTTAAATCACAGATGTTCAGGGATGCTAATATGAAAACAATAAGAGGTATACAAATCAAACTAAATAAGTTTGTCCTCTTAATGTTTTAAGACATATATAAAATCCTGATGATTGAATTCTCTTCATTCACTGTATAATTTCCCAAAACAAGCTTCAAATTGTTAATTTGCTTTAAATTTAGACAAGGAAAATTTCGAGAAACAGTGAATCCTGATATGTGGCCAGCATATCAAAACACACAATTTCAAAATGAGAAAAATTTAATTTAAATTTAATAAAGTTACTGATGAATAAAATAATTAATAAAATCCAGTGGAAAAAAAAGAATGCAATGTAGCTTAAATTTTGTTTCTCATCATAATCAATATCATTTATTAGTACATTAGAGTTATTTCTCTAATAACTAACTTTATATCTTTCTACTTTATAACACCAATACTATCATATAATTGATATAATTCCTTTAACAATTTAAAATAAAATAATGAAGAACATTAAATTTTCTCAAAATTTTATATAATAAAACACACACTCTACTTTCTCTTCTAAATATAAACAACAATATCACTTAACACAAAATATATTCTATAAAAATTTTAATATCATTTATATTACTCTTCCTCTCCGAAGAGTCTTGTTAAACAAAACTCAGTCACTTCTGTGTACTACACAATACATTTCTTTTCTTTTTCTCTTTATTTTGGATAGTTTGTTTAATGTAATTCAAGTGAAATTTTTCAGATGGATGAAAATGCCTTAAACGGATTGAATGAACTATTTCAATCTCAGTTTTATTAAGGGCATTGGGTCTATCTATTTCAAACAATACATCTGAATATTTTCTTAATAATGTGTAAGGACCCGAATAAGGGGGACTTAATTTCCTTGTATTAAGGGATTGAAATTCCTCATACATTACTAAGTCACCAACCTTAAAATCAGCTTCCTGAAATTTTTGTCATATCTAATTTTATTTGTTTTATAATATTGTTCGGTTCTTTCTTTGGCTAATTTTCGTGCTTCTTTTCTATGGGAGGATATATTTCATTATCTCTTAGTGAAATTTCAAAAGGTTAATTACCATACATTAAATAGGTTGGAGGGAAGCCTGTTATTGTATGTGAAGTTTGATTATATTGATGAGTTACTTTTTCCAATTTTTGTCCATGGGACTTTACTTGAGTTATTACTAATTTCGCATTTTAAGCGTTATAATAATGGCTTGATTTACCCGTTCTACTTTTCCATTGGTTTGTGGTCTATGTGAAGTAGTTAATAACTGAGTGACATTGTTATGTCTTAAGAAATGTTTAAATTTTGAAGAGGTAAACGCAGTATTCCTGTCACTTAATATTTTTTCTAGTATATGATTTTGGAAGATTTTTCTCAAACAATTAATATAAGTATCAGTTGCATTACTTGAAAGGAAAGTCCAAATATACCTGGTGGCATGATCTATAATGATGTGCAAATATTTTTTAACAGAGTTGTAATAATTTAAACCACCTACACTATCTATTAACAAAAGTTCAAAGGGTTTTTCACAAAGAAAGTATTCTATTCAGTCCGTATTTTTTCTGATGTGATTTCTTATTCATTTGACAAGTTTCACAGTGTTTTATATAATATATTATATCAGTAATAACTTTTATCCAGTTATATTGTGGTGATATTAATTTTAACATGGTAGCTGCACCAGGATGACCAAAATTTTTCATGCGTTGTTTCCATTAATTTCAATCGTTGTGCTTTGGGTACGATTATTTTAACTAAACCTTGTCTTTTCACAACAGAAATACAACCTCTCTTAAAACATTTAAACATATTCCAAGTACTCTTCTTATTCAGGAGATATAGTTGGAAGTTAAGTATGGCATACGATGGAATAAAAATTAATGGTCGGGAATAAAAGTTCTGTTTAGGGCCATTTGTTCCTCGAAAGAAGTGGGTTCTAAATTTAGTACTTGAAGTTAAAAGTTGTATAGGGAGTTTAATTTTAAGTCTAATTTAATATATATATATATATATATATATAAGACAATTGACTTAAATGGAAATATTTTATTTTTTTAAAGCTGTTACCGACGTAAGGTATCCGACAACTCTAAAATTGTGAATTTTGCCGAAAAATTTACAATTTTCTTATGATTTTATTTTATAGACTATCTTATTAGCTTTATAAAAATACAGAGTTTATTATTTTCCGTTCTCTAGAACAAAAATTACAAGTGTTTTAGCAAAAGCAGACGCCATTACTTTAAGCAAGATGTCATACTTTAAATGCTCAAACGGTGCCAGCGATTGCTAAAAAAGTTTTGAAAATAATTAACTGAAATTTTTTGTGCATGTTTTGTATAACGGTAGAAGTGTATTAACCTTCAGATTTATCAAACACTGTTTTATTACAAAATTTAATGTCCCTTATGTGAATATAATTATTGTTTTTTAAGCAATTTCACATAATAACTGAGATAAAGTGCTCTAGTTTTTGTAAAAATTAAAATATTTCTTATCCTGAAGGTCATTTAAAAAAATGAATAACGTAGCAACACATCAGAATTGAAAATTTGTTCATAAACTTTTGGTACACAATGGGCCACGTTTGTGTTATTTTTAATAAATTTTTACCCATTTTAGTAATAATAATTTCTTTTTCTCTTCTTAATTTTAGCATATTTTCTTAAAATGAACTTAATAAATCTAAAAAACAACAAAAAAATCCCTATCTCCAATTTTTTAAAAGAAGTTGTCGCAAGTAATCGGATACCTAATGGCAGCGAAGTAAGGTTAAGCTTGCTTTATAGGATCCTAAAATGATTATTTTCAGCATAAAACCTATACAAAATAATGCAAGAGAAAATTGATGAGTGTGTGTGTAATACTCTTTGAACTTACAATTCTAAGAAATCATACAAGTATTCAAAAAGAAAGACACATAAAACTGAAAACCTAAAGTTTTATTTTTATAAATATAAAAGGAGCGCTATAGAGAATTTTCACTATTGTGTTGGAATACACTATTGAATTAAAATACCCGACATACTATTGGAATAGATTTTACTGAAGAAGAAACGCTTCATTAGGGGTTTCTCGGCATTCAAGTCATTCACCTCCTCCGTCATTTTCTTCCTGAGATTTCTTCCCTCCATATCATCAACTATGTCATAATCTCTCTCTCATTCGTTTCCTCAAGATGTCCATTATTCACGGTCAAAAGAGCCGTCAACAGCTATTCATACTCACACCGTTTAGGCCTCTTAAAGGCACCATTGTCTTTACACTTGGTAAGGCCATTTTTTAGGCCTTCTCTCCACCTTACACTTTCTCCATTAAGGCGTTATGTCTTTTTTACCTTTGGAAGACGTAAATGTCAAATATGAATAGTGCATATATCTATATATTTCTTACTAATTAAAGAATAAGAGGCCGCAGTGATAATTAAAGACAAAAACACAAAACACATAAAACTATATACAAAAATACATGTGCGCAAAATTACGAAGGATGATTTGACCTTGTCTATTTTGCAGCATTAATGATTGAAAATTTTCCTTTTTCTGTGAGTCGCATATTTTTAATACTGATATCAATGATGTTCGGTATTGTTTCGTTAAATTATATAATTTGATGGGATGGTTTTTTGTAAAATGTTATTATGAAGAATTAATTTTAAGTTCCAGTGGTGCTGTGAATCTTGTTGTAAAGAACACTTGTTATTCAATTCTTTTATTTTGAGTTGCTGAAATGGTGCTGAAAAAAGAGGAGTTATACCCTATCTATGCCATTACTTCTTGATTTTGATTCCTTCGCCATATTAGGAATATGTTTCTTGTTCTGTTGCGTTACGTAACTTTAAATATATTACATCAAGAAGCAAGCAAGATCTAGACAGGATTTCTTCTACATTCATATTCGAAAAGATTATTGATTTAGCATTTTCTCTTTTCAGAAGCTAATATATTTTAAGTATACCAGAGCCAGTTTCACACTTTTCGCTATTGCAATGACACTAGAAGCTTCGTTTGGTGCCTCTTGCAAATGTTTTGGTTGTAGCTTCTGATAAGTTTTATTGTCTTGCGTGATTTTCGGAAAGGCTTGACTATTTTTATGTTGGTCTCTATGACCTTTAATTGCATGTAGATGAGATAAATGTTTCATGGGAGTGTTTCATCCGGATCCAAGGTAGGAAAATCCTTCCCACAGAAAGGATTGTTGGTGTAGGCGTAGGCAAACGGATTGTTGACGAGTCGGGGTGCCTGAAGAATGTCGATTGACTCGTAACAAACAATTTCAAATTGCTGCAGATTGCAATTGCAAATTATTCCAGACCTTTTGTTAGTCTTCAAGTTGGCATCAGCTGTCTTCGCATACATTTCTCTTAACATTATGTTGAGAACGATTGCAAAGGTATAAAAGCAATTCCCGGTAAAGAACTGCTCAATCATAGAAAAGCAAGGCAGCAGCAAAACAGCCAAACACGCAAAAGTGATTGGATAGGTCATTCTTAATATTTTCCAAGATTTATCTCTCAAACTTTTTTAAGACTTCAATTCGCAAGACACAAACTCACAATGAATAAATTAATAATGGATAGTAAAACAGGTGTAATTATGCCTTTGTTGCTTATTTTTTGTTCCATTATTGATCTACAACAGAGCCTATTTTATTTTAAAATATATTCATCGAAGTGTTCGTCTATTGTTGCACAGTTCTGCGTAAACAATTGTATTTTTCAATTGTTCAGCCTAATTCTATTATTACAAAAGTGATCTAATATTTGCAATTAATATGAGTTTCTTTCAAAGAATTTCATTACACGTTTATATATAGTATGATTATGTTAAGTATTTTATAAGGGACTTGCCTTATAAGACACTAGACAGAAAATATAATTTTTTTGAATATTAAGAAATATCACTATCTCTAATATTTTTAGAAAAAAACCTTCACATGAACGCGAAAAATGCACCTAAATATTTTTAAAACTTTTTTGATTTTATCAAGACAAGGGTTTGAAATCTTGGAAAAGGATATTTCTAAATATTCTTCGATCAATAATTCTAAATTAAAATTTTGCAAAACTTTATAAAAATATGCAGAAAATAACACAAGTATTTTATTATGAAGACACACACTGTAAAAAATTGAAAACGCCATTTATCACATCAAAGATTTGACAAATATTTAACGCTTTTTATATAGTTTATAATTTATTAAACATTAAACGAAAAAATCATAAAGTGTTCGAACTAGAAACTGATTTCCTTCTAGTGTTGGGTAATGTAACTCGTGGTTGACCTAGAACAGTGATTCCCAATCTTATTGAGCCCATGGACCCATTCTACACCAAAAATTTGATCATGGATTCCCAAGTGAAATAATTTTTTTTTCAATACATAATTCTATAAATTTCAAATTTAATTTTGATCTCCCGAAAATGAAAAGGTGAAAAGGTCACTAATAAATATTATATAAAAATCTTTTTTATAAATATTAATTTTAACACACAAAAGTGTAAGTTGCGTTAGTAAATAAAAAATAAAATAAATTAGAAGATATCAATTGCATTAAAAAATACTTACGTATCATATACAGAAAAATACTATTTTCTGATTAAAACTAAGGAAAATTTTTAACATTTGTGGTGACCTGTAGCCACAACTAATTACTAATACCACATTACTAATAGCCACAATTTACACTAATACCTTCCTGTCTATCTGAAAACCCGGCTGGAGGAACTAATTGATCGAATGACATGATTCCAATTCAAACAGATTTATTGATTCTTATCAATATATTATGAATAGACACAACACAATACTAATTAAGATAAATAAACTAGAGTGGAGTGCAGAGGTGAGGTATCAATACAAGCGGATAATAATACAGAATTTCAACTGAATCTAGGAAAGTTTAAACGCGCCCAATTACAACTACGCCACACAATAATAATCTGATTTTCTTAATCACAGTCACTAACCTTATATTTTACTGCTGCGGTTCCTTCGTGACGAACTTCAGGCACTCTATTTAGCTGGATAAATTGACGAAGACACCACGCTCCGTAATAGTGAATTTCAATACTTTAAATCCGCTTCTCTTCGCGCCCATCAAAACGTATCAGGCTCACTTAACTTGTCAACAACTACGTGTCGACTTCTCGATCTTTAATTCACTTGACTTCTCACTTCCTCTTACTTATCTCCTACTTAACTCTCTTCAACTCGCGAAAACTGAATTTATATAATATTCCTAATTTACATAAATCACGTTTAGTTTTCAATGAAGGTTTGTTGAAATAAATAATTTGATTTTTAAAGAGAAAAAGAAGAGGTTAATGAAAAACCGTATAGATCCGTCACACATTCACTTCACAACTCGGGATCATGTCCAAAATAGAACTTACTGTGGACTAGATGCATAACTGCTTTATATTGCCATAATTTAGAAAAGTTATTGCATGTAGCGATGGGTGAGATTCTTTTGCTATTTAAATTTGGATTGGACGACCGTACCTGCTATCGGCCTGACTTCCACCGTGTGACGCTTGTCTTTAATTGTACTTTCTGTTCCTATCTGTAATACTTTACCCTAAAAATTTTTAACACATAAAAATCATTACTAATTTGTTTTAACTTTCAAAACAATGGAAATGAGTCCCAAATATTTTACCTTATTTTAAACCTTCTTCGGTCCACCTAACGCAGTCTACACAACCCTAAAAATAATTTTAATTTGCCACGGACTCCCTCAGCACGTATAAGGACCTTCAAGCGTTGTTAGGAACTACGCTAACAATCTATGGCCTAAAACACGACATCTAGATGCAGAACCTTCTAATTTAAACTGATCCCAGAGTCGTTTGATGCCACTGAGAGACACATTAAGCAGAACCTAAGCTTGTGATAACTCATTTCAATTCATCCAATTAACCGCCCATCCGGTATAGTGGTTAGTGACGCTGACTGAGGTGCCGTAGGGGCTGGGTTTGAATCCCGGAGAAGGCGTGTATATATATGTATATGTGTGTGTGTGTGGTTTTTCCAAGTCACTTCACCGACTGCCCTACGCCTGCCTAGGAGTGCTCTCGGGGTTTTGGGAGCCTGACAGTTGTTAGACACACGAGAGTACGACGCTATGATGCATGAAAATGACAAACTACTAAAAACTACGGAAGACGACTTTGAAAACGTGAAAATCTTTCTCTAAAATGACGATATGTAATTATCAGTTGTTCAAATTACTGAAGGGCGTTTTTGATAGCCTTTAGTCCAGGGGTACTCAACCTTTTTTCCTGCCGCGCCGCTTACATATGTTAGCTATTTCACGTGGGCCGCTTGCATATGATGGCAATTTTACGCAGGCCGCAACATGAAGATTAATAGAGGGGGGAGGAGAAATCAAAGATAACATAGAAAATTTCAAATGTGAAAATTGATCAAAATATTAAAACTCTTATTTGCTTTTTTAATTATTATTTTTTGTATTTTTTTATTAGTTTCTTAACACGCTTTTATAAGTTTCACTTGCATGTAACGGAATCTCGGAACTCGATTTTTACCCACTTTAAAAGGTCAGATTCATTCGAAATTTTGCACACTAGTCCAGGACCGATGACAATACAATAATTTCATAATTGTGTTCCATTGTCCCTTTCAGGATCGTCAGGAATGAGGATAATCAGATTTGGCGACAATTCCATACACCACTTCCAGATTTGGCGACTTATTGCATATACCATTTTTAAATTTGGCGACTAATTTCTTACACCATTTTCAGATTTGGCGACTAATTTCTTACACCATTTTCAGATTTGGCGAGGAATTTCAGATTTAGCGACTAAAAGAATAAGGTGTAACCTTAAGGCGAGCGTTTTGAATTTAGAGCTAATTATATGCAAGTATAAAATACACTTGCGGTTAATAGAAGTAAAACAAACATAAAAAGTGTTCTTTATGTGAGAAAGTGGAGATTTGGTGCGTGTTAGCAATTCTAACCATAATATAAACATTTTTCTGAAAATAAAAATAAAAAAAAGGCTTGTGCATGTGAAAATATTTTTTTTCAATGGGGCTGTGCATATTGGGTTTTTAAACCTTTGCAGATCTAGTACATTCCCCACAGGAGCTGGTACCACTTTTTAGAGCGCTGCACCATATAGGCGATACAAATTACATCAAGCAATTTTGACGCCTCCACAGAGGGAGGCACCTGAGCTCTTGACGATGCGAACTTTGTACTAAGATTTAATTTTGCAGAGAGCATCCAAGCCAAACAGACACTCTAAGGATTTTTCACATGCCGTATAATCATACGACATGGCCGCTGTCGATCTTCTGCATCTAGAAAATCCACCGACTTGGGCCGGGGTCGAACCCGCAACCTTGGGTGTAGAAGGCCAGAGACAAACCAACCACGCCTCCCAGCCGACATGTGAAAAAAAAATTTACGTTTTAACTGCTACATATTTTTTTATTTTTATAAAGCAATATGTTTAAAAGTGATGATACGAATTAACATCATATCAATACGTTTAAAAGGTGAAAAAACGATTGACACTTAATATTACCATGTTTTTATTAACTCGCTTTCTTGAATGTCTGTCCGGGTGGAATTTTGTAATTGATTTTAAATTTAGACCATAGCTCAGAAGTGGATGACAATGCATGAAAATGTGGAAAAAGAGAGAAAAACGAAAAGGAGGAATTTTATAATTTTTAGTCCGTATAAAAACTTGGTACATTAAAATTTTTTTAATTCGAACTTTTTCTTCAGAACACATTTTTATTTGTTTGGCCTGTTCTATAGAGACGGAATCTATAAAATAACGATACGTGATTCATCCGAGGCACCGTAAACGGAGAGAATAAATACACTTCAGACCCGTTAATTAATATCCATTGAAGAGCAAGACTAATTCCACAGCCACGTAATTCCAGCTTCAAATATCAAACTCAAGGATAAATTCAACAGTTAATAAATGATAGTTTAAATAACTAAAAAACACGCTTTTGTTGTAGTTCGAACTAAAAAATGAAAAATAAATTATAGTTTAAGAAAAATTAAAAAACACGCTTTTATACTGAAACGAAACTAAAAAGTAAAAAAATAATTCTTAATATAAGAATAAAATTATTAACGAGAAAATTAGTGTCTTTGGGGTAAAAGCATGGGGTGTTCTATAAATATGTCAATTGTTATAATTTATTACTTGCTCTATTCCAAAATGCTGAGTTTAGTGTGAAAATGTAGTACAAAGCACCCCACGCTTTTACCCCAATGACATTAATTTTCTCGTTCATCATTTTATTCTTATATTAAGAATTATTTTTTTACTTTTTAGTTCGATTCAGTATGAAAGCGTGTTTTTTAGTTTTTTTTAAACTATATTTTTATCACTGAATTTTTCTAAATTGGAAGCATTTAAGAATCACTCTTTCACAATATCTGCATCAATAAACGATTTCATATGATTACCAATGATATAATAAATTTCATAGGGTGTATTTGTTATCGCTGTGACATTACCACGGACAAAACATTTTTTGCTGTTGTAAGGATTTTTCAAGAAAGCCTATTTATCATCTCTTTAAAGAGATCTTCGAAAAAAAGTGTCATTGAACGATTCCTGTTTATTGGTATTTTTTAAATACACTTTCGTGAGACAAATCAAACAATTACTGAACCCTGCTTGTTTTTCACTACAAAATAGTTATCTTCCCGATCGTCTTGAAACAATCTATTTTTTTTCGAATATTTTTCGCTTGCAAGATATTAAAGATACTTAAAAATTAGTTCCACTCATAAAATGATTGCTACTCCACTGTTGTCCATTATCACTAATCAGAAAAAAAAAAATCAATTCGCACCCATACGACATTGACAGCAAAAAGCAAAATTGATATAATGTAGAACGTCGTTTATCCGAACGTTTATTATCCGGAGCGTCAAATATCCGAACCAAAGTCTGGATACATTTTCGAACAGTGCAATGCTCAACATTTGTTTCCTGTGAGGCCAAAAGTGACGGGAAAACCAAGGTGAGGGATATTTGGGGAATTTCAGTTGTGTGATTTGGTAAATATCTACGCGGAATATTAGGTTAGTTTGTTTCCAAGTGAGGGGGTGTATACATGCTCTTTTGTTGAGTTTTGTTGATGTAGAAACTTGGATGGCATGCGATGCAGCAGGCTGTGTATTTAAAATGCTAAATAATGACGAGATAGTGACTTCCGTATAAGAAGAATCCGACTCTGTCGACGATGAAATGCACCTATTTTGGTTTTTTTTCAAGCACGCTTCCCGCATGTGACGATTTTCAATATTTGTATAGTGTCCGGTTTCATATACTGCATGGATCGTATTCGGTTTTCGGTTATCCGAACAATCGCCTATATGAATGGTGTCTGGTCCCAATTGATTCGGATACGATGTTCTATTGTATTTGATTTTTTAACAAAGAATTTCCAATCAAATTTTCATAAATAAATGAATTTCTCAGAGCAATGGGTTATGGTCAGTCCACTTAAAAAGGCCCGGTGGCCGCATGTGGCTCGCGGCCACAGGTTGAATATCGCTGCTTTAGTCCCTTACTATGTGGTATTTTAAGAGTTTGTGCATTGCCCTCAACGTTAACGTCTTCACCATTTTCGGCGGAACATTGAATGGATCTGTACGTGTGGTTTTTTCTACTTGCAAGAATGTGGCCGAGTTATCCGTACTGCCAGGTTATCAAGTGCCGAGTTTTCGGCTCTATAATACATAAATTACTTACTATAATACTCTACTATAATACATAAATTGCTTAGCTTATGATAAGAAAAATATTGACTATTTCGTTTTATCATCGCACAAAAAAAATCAAAGGTTACTCAGAAAATATATCATTCTGAGATTATTTCTAATCGAACAATAGAAAGCAGTTTCGTTTTCGAAAAAATACGATAAGATAAAAAAGATCGTTTTACCAATTCTGTTATTTTGTCATAAGTCTTAAATGATTCATTCTATTTAGAGAGAGATTAAAAAATTCTGATATGTGTGTGTATGCTCTATGCATTTAAAATATTTACTAAAACATATAAATTAAATCTTCAAAAAAAAAAAAAATTGCCATACTGAATTGAATGCTTTCTTGTAGAATTCACATACACAATTATTTCTATATTTGTAAATATTTACGGATATAAAAGCCATTCATCTACACTTTGAATCAATTTTAATTACAAACCAAATGCTTCTAATTTTTTTTTTAAAATTACATCAGAGACAAGTCGGTAAGGAAACAGTAATTTCCTTTTTATTTTATGTTTACGGAAATTTTTAAAAATTAGACGACGTTTCTTAAGAAACCAAAGATCTTTTCCCCTTTTTATCCCCGATTACATAAATTTTAACCATGTTTGATTGATCTTGGCATGCTTGATGTATAATATTGCAGAACAGTTTCCTTTGCTATTTTTTCATTTCTTTTAACATTATACAATTCTATTACATTAAAAACCATTACACTTGTTTCTAAACCAAACAAATCAATAAAAAGCTTGATAAATCTATATTTAAACAGCAAAAAAATATTTTTTAAAAAACCTAATTATCATTTTTGGTGCAATTGCGGTAATTATAAATAGTATTTTTTTGCGTTAGAATTATTTGATATTATGATATATATATATATATATTTGTTTACTATTAACTTCACTTTATTTTCAAACTTGACTTTGAACAAATATAAGTACACAATTAAAATTCAGTACCTTTCAAAATAAGACTAGGTTTTTATACTCGGAGATTAGATACAACCCAATTATTATATTTAAAAACCAATTATTAAAAAAGTTTTAAAAAAATAATAAGATTGCTTTGAAATGCTAGATATCTGAAACGAAAAGTGCTGCCTCGTTCGATTAAAAAAAAATGATTTCCTGCTGCAACTCGTTACTTAAAAAGTTTTCAGTGCGCATGTCGTTTCCCTCTCCAAGTCTAGCAAACGGGGAGCTTCCCGTTTGCTTCCTTATCAGTGTTTATAAATATTTTCATATAAAAACTTTGAACTATATTCTATAATCATTTTCTTTTAACGAATCATCCAATATAGTCGCTGTGACATTTTGTAACATCACGTTTTACTTCATGTTTGCTGTCTTCAGGCATTTCTCAGTGTATTTAAAAGTTTTTAGATGTTCACATGAAAGGTAACTGCATACTCTTTTTTCTCCTATAAAAATATTTTTATTATATACTATAATTTACCAATTATGCCTTTTTTCACATTAAATAGTTAATTACTTTAAATAGTCTTAGTTTTTCTAAACGGTGTTGGTAAAACTGTTTTAGATATAAGTTATATTGTGTACTTGTGCTTTTGTTACTCACGTTAAAAATATAGTCTACAGAATAAAGAAATTATTCGCAAATTCATTTTTCTAAAACTAAAATGAGGATATTTTTTTATTGGAAATGAAAATTATATCAAAATTTTTTAGAACAAAGGCAAAAATCATCTTGGAAGTTATCCAAAACAAATTGTTTTGTAACATAATCAGTATAGATTATTAATCATATAATTTGATTTCATACAATGAATTACTGCTTTATTTGTTTTTTAATGTGCATGTTATGCATATATGTATACTACTTTTAATTTTTTAAACAGTGTGCAAAATTATTGCTGCTATTTATACTGAATTATATGTTTTAGTAATTTGATTTTAATACCACAAGTAGAATGTGATATTAAACAACACGTAGAATGAGCAGTAGTTATTGAAAGTGCTTATAAAAATATTGTATTAAGCTGTATACTGTTGTTACAATCATTATAAAATGTTTACAGGAGAAACTAAATATAATAGTTTGTAAAAAAGTTTGATTCTTATATGAAAAAGTTGCTGAAAATAAACTAAATGAATCTCAATAAATGTATTCAATTTTTTTTAAAATTAAATAAATATTTTTATTGGAAATGGAAAAATAATAGTTCAAGAAAAGAAACAATAATTATTATAAAAATAGTAAAATAAATAGTTATAAGTATATGTAATATATATAAATAGTCAAAACAATAATTATTTTTTAAATATTTTAAAAATTTGATAACTACTTTTTTTAAGATTAATATAAAATTATATTGTATGATAATGTTTTTTTTTATCAGAAAATTTGTCATTTTTTAAAAAAAATTTTGTTATGCCAGTTTCTTTAAAAAAATTTCTTGCTACCTAGCTAAATAAGTCTTCAGATCTCATTGAAATTTTTTTACTTGTTCTACGCGTGAATCGTTGTTTAAAAAGATAATTTCCAGCTTTCATTAACTTTAAAGTTCTCAAAAATTAAATTAGCTCTTAAAAAATCCTTTTTACCCCATCCTCGCAATTATAGTTTTTGGTCTTACGATTATCACCATTTAGAGGTTTGTTAATCATTACTTCAACGCTGTCTTTAGTTTACTATCCGTAAAACATTCGCCAAACTAATCAATAACTTTAATAATCAACAATCCCAAAATTGTGTAAGAATAATCGATATGCATAGAAAAATTAAGGCAGCTGTTTCTTGGACCATGTTATAAAACTTGAATAGATTCTTATGTGGAAAAAGAGTTAAGTACCTATGTATATTATAAACTTATTTTCATTGGCACAACTTTTGCAAAAATGTTTTTAAACCAATTTTACTGACAAAGCTCTATTTTACAAAATGGGAACAAATGATGAGATGTCCAGTTTTTGTGTTCCTTACACCACTCTAAACGGTGCCGCTGATGGCCATACTTTCAAAGGGATGCAGCGGTCAGGACGGCAGGTGAATGGACCATTTTTGTGAAGGTGTCTGACCACAATATACCGCAACACTTGTCGCCCTGTTGCTATATACAGTTTATTTTAAGTGAAAAGACATAGCTAAACCAAAACAATATGAGATATCAGCATTGAGTAAAAACATAAAACAAATTGTATTGAAATATATTTAAAGAATCAGTAAAAAATGTAACTTGAAATAATGAAATGAATTTTTTAATTTTCTTTAAGGTCAACTCAGACCATTTCGCTTGCTTCGCTTTTATGAAGCAAATATTTCAACTTACACGAATGTGGAGCATGTGTGTACGTAGGTATGTTGAAGACTATTTTTTGATTATTTGTAATAAATTCACTCGATGAGGTAAACTATTTTTAGTTGCATATATATTTAGAATGCCTGTTACTGTATAGTATTTCATTGGAAAAATTCGTATAGTCAGTATAGTTCGTATTTAATATAGTCAGATTATTTTGTTATTTTTAAGAAGTTATGTGCTAAAGCTATTATCTTGCAAGAAGAGGCAAGAAGGCAGTTCTAATAAGGGGCGAAAATATAATTTCATCCTCAAAAAAAAAAAAGAATGAGACACGACACTGATTACCGTATTTTCTCGAATCTTAGCCGCCATCAATTCTAAACCGTACCCCTAGCTCTCAAAATATTTTTCATATATATTTTTTGTGAAAAAATGTTGTCAACGATTCTAAACCGCACTTCCAATTCTCTACACGTTTGTGAGATTAAATAAAAAATTGTGTAAAAAGCTCCTCCATATCCGATACTTAAGATATTTTTTAAAATTTTTAAAGAGAAATAATAAGAAGTTAATAATTTATTTATTTTACCAGTATTAAAAACTCTTTCAAATACTACATGAACTTATAATTTCTATGACCGTCAGTATCATGTATCGAAAATGATTTCGTCATTCCATGGTCACAGCTGACTTCGGAATTGGTACCGGTTTCGCAATTTTCTCTCACGGTGTCATATTCCGTGCCATCCAATGCATTTATTATGCAGCATTTTTTTAAAGAATGTGTATTATAGAAAAATGTAAAAAAGGGGTGTCAAACACACGCGGCCCACTGACTCCTTTTAAAATTTTTTAAATATCACGTTTTTAAATTTTTTTCATTTTGAAATTTATTTGAGGTGGACCTTATACATATTTACAAATCTACAATATATTTGCATGTTACCTGTTCTTGTTTTAAAAGAAATCCTTTTTGATAACAGAAATGATTTTAAGATTAAAAATATTTTTTTATATATTATTAAATGTTTCTTTTGATTTTACTATAATAAATTACTTTCTTATTAAATTATGAAATGCATTATGCAGATTCTTTACAATGGATGGTACACGATTCTCCGCGAATGTGCGACTTTTATTTCTCTTCCTCCTTTTCTGTTTGGATAGTCCAGCAAGAGGCACAATCAGAGATGTTTCTTAAAGTTTAAAAATTTTCAGGACGGTTAAGATAAAGAGCGGTGGCGTGGCCACAGCGGACGTGGTTCGAGCGGACACATAATATTTTGTGTCTCTTCTTTTTGTATTTTAACTAATAAGTGTCTTTTAATTTGAAATCCAGGGAGTTAGGCGACCCTGGAATAAAAAGGAAAAAAAGCATATGCAAAATTGAATGAAATAATTGAAAACATGCTAAAAGAATTCGTAACATCAAACAATTCAGAAAAATGTCTAAAATCTTTTAGTTTTGTAACTAGGTTGAACTAAATAAAATGGTAAATGATATTTATGCCTTTATAATAAAGGTTAGTTAGTACTTATTTACTTTTTTTTTTTTAAATAAATTTATTTGCAAAACTCCTCATGCTCCACATTGCATAACATGAGGCTTACAGACGTAAGTGGTAACAACATTACAAAACAATAATAATAACAACAACAACAAAAAACATAATTAAGAAGAAAAAAACATAATAAAGGGGGGGACACAAAAAAGGGGGGGACATAAAGAGCCAAAACTAAAATAAAGGAAGGGAGGAAATACACAAATATAAAGAAAGGAAAGTATCTGTAAAATTTTAAAAATCTATACTGTTAACAAATTTTCTCAAGACATTAAGGCTTTCAGAACAATTGACTAACAAAGAAAAAATGGGTGGCCAGGAAATACCTAAGCATTTTAACTCCTTTTTAAAATTTTCTCTTTTACAACAATATAGATTACAATACAACAAGACATGTTCCGCGGTTTCAGCGTCCAGACCACAAGAACAAATATCATTATCAATTAAGTTAAACCTAAATAAATAGCTCTTAAAATTACCATGTCCTGTTAGAATCTGGGATAACTTAAAATCAGTAAAAAATTTCTTACATTTTAGCCGTTGATAAATAGTCGGGAAAAACTTTTTAGTCCATAAAGCTTTAGGTGAGGCCAAGAATTTGGAGTTCCAGTCGGAAACAGTTCTTTCCCAAGCTAAATGCTTCCAGTGGGACAATGGCACAGACATCGAAAGGCTCATATCTTGGCAAGTTGCCTCTTTAGCCAACTGGTCCGCTCTATCATTGCCGAGATTTCCACTATGGCCCCGAACATAAGAAAAGTGGATATCACAGTCTTCAAGGTTGTACAGAATAGATTGAACCTCCACAACAAGTTTTTCTGTAGAATTTATATTGTGCAAAGAATAAAGCGAAGAGAGCGAGTCGGTGCAAATAAGAAATTTGAGAGTATCGCCCTGACGGAGAGAGTCCTGAATCACTTTTACGGCAAGATTAATGCAGAGTAGTTCGGCTTGAAAAACAGAGCATTCATCTCTTATTCGATGCTGGAAAGTAGCTTTTTCAAATCCTTCCTCGTAAATAACGCAGGCAAGACCAACTCTTCCATTCAATTTACTGCCATCCGTGAAACAAATAGTTTTATAATCTTGAAGAACTTCATTTGAATAAGTTACAAGAGTGATAGCCTTTCTACATGAAGGGTGTGGCAATAATGAAATTGGAATCACCCCATCCAGCGTTCCAAGGCTGGTACTCAAAAAGCTTTTGCGAACATTAAGATTGTTCAAAATAGCCAAGTCAATAGGTGGCATTCCAGAAATCGCAAACACTGCTTCATAGCTAAGAGTTTTGTATCCTTTAATGACACGAAGTAAAAACCTCCGTTGCGTTCTCCTAATCAGTCTACTATTAATTTTCTTTCTTAAAGAGTGTCCCCAAGCTCTCGATGCATAAGATATAAGAGGTACTATCCCCTGCTTATAAATCAACTGAAGAACATTAGTTTTCACCCCAAAAGTATTGTTTGCAATTCTTAACAGTCCAAGAAGAATTTTTTCACTTTTGCTAGAAATATAAGAGATATGCTCCTTCCACTGCATTTTGTTATCAACAATTATGCCCAAATACTTAATCTTGTGCACTTCTTCAATTGTTACACCTCCAAGTTTTAAGTTGATTTTTTGATCTACTGTCGATTTTTTATAAATTTTCATTACTTTTGATTTAAGTGGATTAAACTCTAACTTATATAGCTCTGACCATTTAAAAATATTATCAAGAATGTTTTGTGACAAAGTGCAGGCATCCTGAAAGTCTTTACACTGGACAATGAGAAGTACATCATCTGCAAAGCTATTTTATGACAATTCGGGAACTTTGAGATATTGCAAAGAAGATCGTTCATAATTAAATTCCACAGAAAAGGTCCCATAACTGACCCTTGAGGGCAGCCTTTTTCTAAAGCAATATTCGTTGTGACATTACCCAATGTAAGATCAGCTGAACGATATTGTAAGAAGCTTCTAATAAGGCAAAAGATGTTTTTAGGAACTTTGAAACTTTTGAGCAGGTGCAAGATGCCAGGCCACCAGGCATTATCGAAAGCTCCTTTAATGTCCAAGGAAATTAGAAAAGTCACGTTTTTTCGCTTGCCCTCCTTGACTAAATCACAAAGGCGTACCAAG
Source organism: Trichonephila clavata (assembly GCA_019973975.1). Classification (NCBI taxonomy): domain Eukaryota; kingdom Metazoa; phylum Arthropoda; class Arachnida; order Araneae; family Nephilidae; genus Trichonephila; species Trichonephila clavata. The sequence goes on from BMAO01028362.1 coordinate 36,669, forward strand.
GCATCCTCTGCTGACCTCTGAGGAGTAAAACCGTACTGGTCGTCACTTAAAAGACACTTTCTTAAATAGTGGTTAAGTCTAGTAATGCAGGTTTTTCCAAGCACTTTCCCAAACAAGGGAGTAAGCTTATGCAACGAATATTGTCTATGTGCGTCTTGACAATTCAGTACTTTTAGGAAGAAGTACAATTTTTGCTCTTTTCAAATCTTTGGGAAACAC
>BMAO01028363.1:0-29471 GCA_019973975.1 Trichonephila clavata
TTTTTCGAGAACGATAATAAATCAGAAGGCTTGCTTCCTACAGTTATAAATATTCAGATGTTTTTTTTCCTTTTCAAAAGGAGCTGCCAATTGGTAATTACCATTGCAGCCCTAATACATCCCCGAGAACTGATATCACTGCTTACTGTAGCACCATATAGATAAATACCTATTACTATAATGTTATTTTAATACCCAGTTTCCTCACCATAGGAGGGCCTCTGAACTCAGAAGATGTGAAAATGTACTGAAATTTAACTTAGCCGAAAGCACCAAATCAAACAGACACTCTAGGAATCTTTAACATGCCGCATAATCATACGACATGGACTCTGTCGATTTTTTTCATCATGAAAGTACACCGTCATAGCCGGGATCGAACACTCCAAAGGCACAGAAAGCTGGTACTTTATTAGCAACGGCACTCATTTGTAGCATTTAAATGTCTTTCGGAACAATATTTACATAAAAAATATTTAATGCATGTGGCAACAAAAACAAAATATAGAATCAAGTTAAATGTAGAATATGAAATGGGATTGCAGACAACTTCAACAGAACTAGATATAACAAGCATATATACGCATAAAAATATCTGTCTCAAAATATGCAAGGAAAGGTGGCCCCTGGAGCACAAAGTAATGTATTTAACGACTAAATTGCATTAATTTTAAACTAAAATTCTTTAGTAACTGTAATTTTTTTTTATGTATAAAAAGCATATAACATGTCGATCTACTTTAGGTATTTTTTACAGATGTATTATTGTTCTAAGTGTACGATAGAGTTCCCCGGAACACCTAAATAAATCTCAGGGTTCCATGATTCGATAAAGTTTGAAGACTACTGCTATAGGGCAATGAAATTTATTGTAGATAAACAACTCGTAAAGTACAGGTTATACTACCAAAATTCGCAACATAAATCTCAGAAGGTTTCTCAACTTCTACAGCCCTCTCAGATACAACTACCAGCTTCTAAAAACACAAGTACATAAAGTTTATTTGCAAACAACTGATCGCTAGTGGACTCTTCAAGAGTCAAAGCAATACTCTTCAAAGTCAGTATCAGCTAGCGACTCTTATTTATAGTCAGCATGGCAGCCTTCTAGCCCTTTCCCAAAAGATTCGCTTACGTCATTGATCGTGATGTTAATACATTTTTACAGTAATTTCCAGAAGCATCTATATGATCACCAACCTTTAAAAATGATTGCTAAAATTGATGCAACTTGGTTCATCGCCAACATTTTGCCAAGTTTCTGTTGAATTGGCGTTATAATGTAAGGAAGGCTTGTGAATATTACAATTTATATCACGTACTGTCACCTGTGTGGTGCTCAAAGCTACGATTAACGACAAGCGTACATCCATTCCTTTGTCACGATGAATTTAGTGGGCCGTGATCTGAGACCATCAGACAGTTGGCATTAATAACAACAACGCAATTTTTATCATGAAATAAATACAACACAAAGTAATATTAACGTATTAAACATCCAGATTTTTATTATTCACACTACTTTAAGCATTACTGACACAATATTCTAATAATATTTAATCCCTTTTTTTCGGAAAAAATCTCAACCACACTGATGAAATTTTAAAAAATATTATAAATTATATATTTTTCAAAGAAACAATATTTTTCCTCATTACATTTTGTTATTATCCATTTATTTAAGCAAACCTTATATAATATTAAATTTTTATGAAGTGTATTTTGATCCTACATTTTAAAAAGATTTTTAAAAACCTCATTCTGTTAATTTAACATTTCTTCTAAAATTATTTCTGCTTTATTTTAGTTTACAGAATAATAAATAATATTTTTAAGGAATATTGCTGACACCGTAGGAAATTTTACATATTTCTAAGACATTGCATTTTTTTTAAAAAAAGGATACCAGAATAATATTAGGATTGAACAAGAGAAATAAAATAAATACGAACGAATGCACACGCTCATATATATATAAAGCAAACAGATTTGGGTTTGCTTTGATATTAGAATTTCATTTGGATTTAGTTGGGTTATCTTCTACATGAATTGATTCTGAAAAATCAGAAAAAGGCAAATACAGTTTTCTTCAGCTAAAATAATATATATATTTTAAATTTTCTTTATCAAAGTTCTATCTGGAAGATCTCGATTTTGATTTATATCTGAAAGAATAACGAATGTAAGGAAGTAAAAAAGAATATGTGAGGATAAGGAGTTCTAAATTTTTTTAAGAAAATTAAACTTTATTCAGAATGAGAAAGAGCCGGAAATTTTATAGAAGAATTTAAAATGTAAATTGAAAATACCGACAAGTTTGATTTAATTTCAACTCTTTCATCGCTCTTTTTCTTTACTTTGACTTACATGAATTGAATATTTTTAGATTCTACATTTACATGTATTTTTAGAAAAATCGTCTTTAATAAAATATATTTGCCCTTTTTTTTTCTAAAAGCTAGCTTTAATCATTGAGATTGAAGCAATATTTTTAACATAGCATTCTTCCAATAATTTTTTAATCCATTATTTAAGGTATTCGACTATGTTCGGAAACGTGATTTTTCAAAAGCCTACAAACGAATAATTTTTTTTAATATTTAGAGTCACTTAAGTAGGATACACGTATAAAATATAAAATTGTTTTAAAAATAGTTTTACAACAAAAAATATTTAAATGTGATATTTTAGGCAAAAAGGAACATATAAATTTTTTAGTTTCAAAACAGTCTCCTTTTATGAAAAATGCTTCTATAAAAATAATATTTTGCCTTTTGATACCAAAGACTTCTCCAAAAAGCTTGAACTAGAATTATTTAAAAATTCACATTTTTTTTTTTCAGAGTTACTAATAATTGAAATAATAATTGATGTTGTTTTCCTAAAATGTTTTCATTTTGATGTATGAAATTATGTATAAATCCATTTCTAAGAAATGTATTTAAAACATCCTAGTTCAGATTCTGTACAGAGGTCTGAGCAAAATGAGAATATGGGCAAAATATTATTATTATAGAAGCATTTTTGCATAAAAGGAGAATGTTTTGAAAATAAATAATTCTATGTTCATTTTTGGCAAAATATTGCTTTAAATAATTTTTTATAGTAATAATATTATTAAAACAATTTTATACGTTTATTTTAATCTAAGTGACATAAATAATAAAAAAATATTTGTGCGTTTTTCCAAAATCACGTTTCTGAACGTAGTTGCATACCTTAAAATATCTTTTGGATAATGAAGAATCATTCCCAAAAGTTGTGATCTAAATTAAATTGAAAAGGTAGAATAAATTTGTTTTAAGTTACAAATATATATTTTAATATACATATTAAACATTCAATTTTCCACAGTATGAAACATACTAAATTTTCTTCATTCATTGTAATTCAATAAAAACATTTTATTGGATGGTCAATTGCATAAATTTTTAACAACCAAGAACTAATCATTTAAGTCCACCAAAATTTAACATTGAAAGTTCAAGAAAAAACTAAAATAGACAACCCTCCCTTTGTCTCGTTCTCTCTCTCTATGCATTTAAATTTTAAATAGTTAGAAAATATATTGCTAATAATTACTTCTTTAAACTAGATGTAATAAAAAAGGTTATTTTTTTAAAAATTAGGATTGTTTTCAATGGTGTGCAAAATCTTAGGACGTAAGATTGAGACAGTTTGTTTTTCCACTGTAATTTCATGCAAAAGGTATTTTTTAAATTAACATAAATAATGTCAAAAGATCCTCAAACTGTAGGAAACTTGGAGAATATACACAAAACTTAACACAATAAAAATAAAACAAACAAAAGAAATGCATTGAAAATAGTGTGCATGTTAGTATTATTTTTATGTATATTTATATATGTTTCCAATTTTTGTTAGGTTAGTATATAGATGTGTGACGAATCTATACGGTCTTACACTAACCTTCTCTATTTTCTTTAAAGTATTTTATTTATTTCAACCAATCTCCACCGGGAGCCAAAGCGTGATTTATGCAAATGAGATATATTATATAAGTTCAGGTTTCGCGAGTTAGAAAGTTAAGTAAAGTGAAGAGATAGAAGGGTGAAGCTAAATGAATTGAAGATCGGTAGGTCAACACACGGTTGTTGATATTAGTAGATAGCAGTTACGTGTGGAGCAACGCCGGGAGAAGTAGATTGAAATTGGTAAAAATTCCGTGTTACAGAGTGTATATCCTTCTCCATTCTCCTATCCAATCAACAAGGAAGATATCATCACGACGGAACAGCCGATGATAAATGACAAGGTCAGTGATTTAAAATATTGTGAATACGTGTACGTGGTTTAGCTGTAATTGTGCGTGTTTGAGCTTTCGTGGATTCCGTTGCGATTCCGTTGTTCCGCTAGTAGTAATTCCCCTTTGCGTCCTCCACTTAATTTTATTTCTCTTAAATTTGAATTGTGTGTTTATATCCTTCTGTGATTAATAAGAATCAATAAATATAGTGATTTGCAATTATGTCTCATGATCATTTAAATCCGCCTACACGTCCAGAAATATTTAATGATAGACGGGGAGATGGTAATCTGAGGGGTGTATTTGATTCACGACACATGTAGTATAAATTACTATTATATATATGTCTTATGTTAAATATTTCAAAATTGTATAATATGTGTACTAAATAACCATTGATTTTGTTCTAAAACTGTGATTTCACTCTTCTATTTTCTAAATTTTCCAGTTCTAAATTTCCAAGGATGTTTTGTGAATGCAAACATTTAATAAATCTTATTTATATTGAGCACCTTGCAAGTGACAGTACGATTTGGTCCGTTTAAACGCCAAATTTAAGGGAGGACACCGGGGGGGGGGTCAGAGGCCCCACCAAAGTCATCAGAGTACTTACAATTCGACGGTTATTAGAGTATCCCCCCTACCACGAAGGCACTATACATTTACAAACACCCATTATTTCTGGATTCAAAACCAAGCCCTACGGTACAGCAGTCAACGTCCCTAACCACTATACCTGATGGGTGGTTATATTGTTGTTGTAGAATGTATAATTCCTTCTTCCGTTTGATAAATTTTCTATAAAATACTACTTTTTTCAAAATAACCTGCCATTCCTTTGAAATTTATGTTAGTTCAATAAACAATTAAGAAATATTACAGCATTTTAAACTTACTTACATGAGCATGTTTTCTGCAGTCTTAATGAAAAGTAACAATGAGGGCATACATTTTACGTTGAAATTTTACTTATTATTATTATTTAATATATCCATTTCATCGAATAATCTCTTACTCCTGTGAGTTCTAAGATTTTGTGAATTAGTTTGGAAAATAACATTAAATTCTTTTTGTGTCACTTTTTAAGGGAACAAAGGACTTTTCTTTGGCCTTAGGAATAAAAAAATCTCAGTAATTTCAATTTTCGTCATTTTAGTTTTATCCCTTTAATATTTGAGCGGGAAAATGTTTTCACTGAAAAATTAAGTTCGCTATTTTTGGCTTTGAAGTTTGAAATGAAGAATTTAAAAATAGTTTGAAAGTTCACTGTTTTTATAGGAAATTTTAATGTAAAAATGTTCCAAAAGGAGACAAAGAGTGTGATACCATTTTTTTCAAATACTAGATAAAATATTTTTATAACAATTACACATAATTTTTTCAAGTTTTAAAACAAGAAAAGGGTTTTTTTTAAAGGAAGCAAAGTAATTGCTGGAAATGCTAGATAAAGCATGTAATAAAAGCAGAAGCTAATCCGCTGAATCTTTTTTCTTGAAAGGAGACTTTGCTTTTATATTTCCTATTATTTAAAAGGAAGAATTGTATGAAATACTATCACACATACATACGCATACTTCTCCATGTAAATAGAATCAAATGAATTAACAAAATTTTATTTCATTTCCTAAGATTTTGCTAAAATCCTAATTAAAAACTTATAAAATTTTGTCTTTACAAAAATTATTCAATAAGTGTTATAAGCTCAAAAACAAAAAAGAAAGATTTAGTTTTACTGTAAAATAAATTGTATGTATGTGTATAATAAATTGTTTACAGAAATTGTAATTAAAAATGAAGACTTAAATTTTCATTTATTTTGAAATATATAACCCAATATAATAAATTAAATTCGAAATAAATAGAACTTTTAACATAAATATGAATCAGCATTTTGAAAAATAAAAAAATTAAGTGCTATGTATCCTAAATTATTGCAACTATCCTAAGCAAGTTAATTATTTTTAAACTGTTAAACGATCTGGTATTGTTTTCTTCATAGCTTGAGAGAATTTAAAATCATACTAAAAGAATAAATACATATTCTTTATAAATTTTATAAATATATTTCTAAGTGAAACACTAAATTTTAAAGAAAAATATTTCTTGAAAATGAATATGATTTTTAATAAAATAATGGTTTTTGTTCCAGAAGCAACAAAATATATAATTTGTATACAAATAATTTGCATAAGAAATAAATCTAAAAAAGAAGTAAAAATAGGTTATGATATCTTTTATTTTATTATTAAGAACACTATGATAGCAGTTTAATTAAATTAATTGCTGTTTTATAAGTTATCTGAAACAATTTAAATAAAAAAGGGAAAGACAATTATGAAGTACGTCACAAAAATGCTTATTATATTCTATTTTAAAATTGCCTAAGCAAATAACGCATGCTTATCTGTGCAGGAATTTTTCAAAAAAAGCTTTAGTTGGAAAAACTCTCTATTCACATTAAATTTCTAAAAGCTTTCAAAGAATACTTTACCACATTGAAAGGTTTTTATGATGCACTTCCTTTTATTGCAAACGTAAATAATAAAAAAAAATTGTTTATTAAATTTACTTAGAAAAATGACGAAATGGACATTACTCAAGTTTCATCATTCTGCAAAAGATAAATTAAGACTTAAACCTTTTCAAGTAGAAAAATATTTCCTTTAAGTATACATTTCCCCAAAGCTTATAAAAGCTTCATAAAGTATTAAAGAATGGGCAAATTAAATGTCAGTTATGAAGCAAAGTATTCCCTAATGAAAACGAATACTAAAATTTCATCTTTTATATTAATAAAGGAACTTCTTCATTTAAGATAATTTAGATATTTGGCTTTTAAAAATATAGTTTTATATTTCCAAAAGATTTTAATAGAACGGTAATGGATGTCAAAAGTATTGAATGCGGTAGACTCTCAAACTAAAAATTCTTTTCCAAATACTTTTAAACATAAAAAGCAGTCTGCCAAGTTTGCATTAACTATTAATAAATTAAAATAATATGAACTTATTTGTATTCTTCATTTTTAGAAGGACACAGACAGTCTTAATTATTACACGCCATTAACAGTAAAAGTTTTGTGATTTAATGCAAGAAACAAGCATATTAGTTAATGGAGTAGTTTTGAATATCTTTATATATAGTGCATAAATACAGGGTGCTGCCGAATTTGACCGATAAATTCAGAGGAATGATGGAAGGCAGCATGGGAACGACAAATCAACATAGAATATGTAGTCACAAACCACGTTTAATCAGTGAAGTTTGTGATAATAATAGTCATCGAGAGGATGGCAGTGATTATGTTGGAACTGTACCGTCTGCCCGAACCCTCCCAAAATCTTGACTTCCTACTGCACGTCCTCCCAGAATTGCTGCAGTTAGTACCATCCACTGCAGACTAGAACGTGCGATTTATTCACGTTGGGGCACCAACACATTTTTTGATTGCCGTGCATTACAACATTTATGCTAAATATTCCAGTGGGTGGATTGAACGCGGTGGGTCTGTTGCTTGGCCTCCACGCTCCCTGAACATCAATCCCTTGAATTTATTTTTAGGGCTTTTTGAAATTGCTTGTGTATGAGTCACTGGTGGCAACATTGGAGGATCTCAAAGAACGAATCGTTTTCGTTTCACCTGGCATCGTCAGTGTGAGTATTGTTTGGACGTGGAGTCGGTTGTATTATGATCTGCGCGGCTGCACCTTAGAGCAATTCCTTTGACGATTACCTATTGTTGGGTTTTTGACGTCGAGTTATGATGAATGTAAACATGTATTATACCGTATTGTAAACATGCTTTACGTCTAATAAATGTACCTCTGGCCTCTTATCCTTTTTAGTCCCCTCGACATCACACTTCATAACTATTTTTGCGCGTTACGCCGACTAAACGTCATTTGAGACTTCATGTTCTATGTTGATTTGTCGTCTCTTTGCTGCTTACTATCACCCCTTTGAAACGATCGTTTGAATTCGGCAACATCCTGTATATGATATATTTATTTTCATTGCATGTTTTAAATTAAAATATGTTTATACATTATTCATAGAGTAAGACAGTTACTTCGACATCATTAGAAAAATCTCCTTATTTGCTATTAAAAATAATTTCGAGTATAAAAATTTGAATTCTTTGATTTATGCATGGGATTGTACAGTGAAATAAGTTTCCAGAATTTTATCTTAGAATTGGAATAGAGACAAGTATAATCAACCCCTTGTGCATTATTTCTCACTATAAACATTTTTACCTCTCTGTACTTCTTATGGAAACATCTTCCCTATCAAGCGTCGGCAACCAATGGCACACATGCCAGATTTGGCATACGGTATTGTTCTCAGTGGCTTACAAGTTTGTCAATTTTAAATAATTAGAAGTTGATAATTTTGAAACAGAACTTATTAATCTAATATTCTCAGAATTATGGAAAGCAAAATTGACCTAATTAGTAAAAAACTTGAAGCTAACTCTAATGATAAGTCAACAGCTATTTTAAAATGTTGATACCCCTGTTGTTGTTGTTGTCGTGTCCTTCCCGAAAGGGAAGGAATGAAAGTTGCCAGTCAGGTTGGACTTCTACACGATAGATGGCGACACCACCTCCATAATTTAGGCATGTAACTGGAAGGGGAAGAAACATTCTCCTGCACCAAGCAACTGTAGTTCCTGCTGATACTACCCACAAGAATTTTGGAGCAACTTATTTAACGAACACGTGCCCCACATGTGTACTCAGAGGTCATTTGGGGGTCTTGGGCATCGAACCCAGGCCATCCGATCTGGAGTCTGATGCTCTAATCACTGGGCTAACCACTGCCCTGTTGATACCCCTGCATTGTAATATGAAGCAAAGTGGTGCATGAGCATGTTCACCTTAAAATATTTAATTTGGAACTACGCTGAAAGAATATTTATAATTTATATTGTTTATTTATTATATTTTAATAAATATGTTTGAACGATCCATAGTATAAAATTCACCATAGATGCAAAATGTACAATTTTAATTTTTAATGTAGAAGTAATCTTTATGTTTTATGTTGTTTGTTTTATGATAATGAATATCTTTAGATGAGGCATAATTAACACATAATAAAATTAAATCTGGATTCTTGATATTTTTGCATGCCCCGTAGGAATCGAGTGGTTTCAAATGTTTCCTTCTGTGTGACATTCTGAATCCTATTGTTAGATTGGCTTGGCTAACCCCAGTTATAACTTCACCAACGTCTATTCTATTTACTACTTGGTTTAGTTGAATTAATGTCTCAATAGAGCTACTAAATAATGGATTATTGGTGACAGATCTCGCCATTCTGAACCACAATCAGATGTCCAGAAGCGAAACCTTGTGTCTCATATACAAACTCTCCTAACAACACCCTGCGAGGATTTTGAGATCCAATTACATTTAGCGAGCAGAGATTCTGGCTGTTATTATTCATGATAATGGTGGAAACAGATTCTGAGCTTACGATTCAATTGAATCAACTTCGTAACTTACAACCTGTAGCAACCAGCCTTCAGCAATGGTGGTGAAAGATATTGTCTTCTATCAACATTAAGAAAATTCACAATTTTTATAGTTTTCATTACAGTAAAAAAAAGCAAAATAAATTAGATTGGGAAACTGGTTAAGTATTCTATATAGTTTAACTGTAAGAAACTGCATTGATTAAATTTCTGTAATGTACACTTGAAAAAGAATATTATTTTTATTAATTTCGAATTCGAGCTTTATTATGAATGAATTTTTTTCCAGTGAATTCAGAAACTAGATACACACACAAGACATTAGCGACCGAAGCAAAAAGGATTTCTAACGTATAATTAACAAAAACAGGATATCTAGTATAGTCTTCAAAAAATAGAATTCAAGTTTTTATAAGTTCACCAATTCAATATTTTTTCAACGCTATATTGTATATTTGGTTTTTTTTTAAATTAAAAGTGTATTATAATTACTCCCAATCTCCAGTAGAGTCAGGGTGTGGTGTGTACCCAAAAATAACAGGAATTTATTTTTGTAATTTTTTTTATTTAGAATTTTTATTGAACCCCTAAGTCTGTAATCAAAGTATAGTTTTTCTTTAGAAATAATTTTTAAATTGCTTTTATATTTTTTACACCAAAGAAATCCATGTATATGTAATTTTATTATATATTCCTAATATGTAATGCTAGAATGAAGCTTATTTAATATTTCTGAAAGAGCTGGCAACATAATGGATACCGTAACAAAAAATTATATTTTTCAAGAAATTTATGGTGCTCTGCACAAAAAATGCTTTTTACAAACATTATGAAAAAAAGCTTTCAAACGTTTACTTAATATAAAGATAAATGACATTTTAATCTCTAAATATAGTTTTGAACTTTTAATATCCAAAAGTTCTGAGTATAAGATGCGTAAAGATTTTAATTTAACAAAGCTGATATGGGGGTACTGAATTTAACAACTTTTCTTATTCTCGTCACAGCTATACAAAATTGGTAAATTAGTAAATTTCCGAGATAATGGGAACTAAACTGCAATTTTGATATAATATTTATTTAACCCTTTCCCGGTTATCCCCGAACTGAGCTCGGGCAATCGAAATGTACCATCCAGGCTCATTCCGATTGTAGCTCGGTCACTGTGAAAATTTACGCAATGAATCTTCTCCGAATTATTTCACGTGTGCTTTTTATGATTTCGAATAATTGAAAAGTACCACTCGGTGGAATTTTCTGCAAGAGATTCTGTTGAGCGCCCTCTTGAAGCGTGTATGAAAGATACTTTATGTAGATTACATTTCTTCAACAGAGAAGAAAACTAATTCAACACGTCAGTGCATTATTTGCTGCTCGAAGAGAGACGGTAAAGGGAAGAAGAGAAACATAAGATTCTACTGTCCATATTGCAATGTTGGGTTATGTGAAGAACCCAGGTTATCGAATTTATCATACGAAATCAAATTCTGATTAAAAATTTCATAGACATTTATGTAAATGCAAACGATGTAAATAAAATGTTTTACTACAAGATAAAAGTTAAGCATTCAAAGCTTTATATTTATAGCTAATGTGAATTTATTCCAAAATATAATGCCTTTTACCATACAAAAAGCGAACTTTACAGGTAAATTACTCATTTATTTAAAGATTTTTTTACATGAATTTTTAGGAAATTTTGTACGCGAATGGTGATATTATGCTTAAAAAGATATGTATGTTTGAAAAAATGCATAAAAAAATGACATTTTTTAATCCATATTCCAGAAATAAAAAGAACCTGGAAAGGGTTAATTAACGTAGTTAATTAATTTTTAAAAATAGTTGTATCATTATTCATGTCATTTTTCATGCATTTTATTTCTTATCTCAAAATAGGAAAAAAATCTCAAATAAATAATATAATTGACAATAAAGTAGTAAATTTCAAATGAGGACTATTTATAAGGGTTAATGTGTGGCAAAATATGTGCTTATGTTCAGGAACACAATAACCATTATTTGAACTGGATCAAATGTGAAAACCTTTTCAAAAAATTTAAATAAACTACAAAATACAAAAGTTGACTTAATAATATTATCTTTTCATTTAAAAAAGTTATACAAATAATTAGACCACACAAAGTAATAATTCTATCTTTATATGCGTCGCGACCACTTACAGCTGCTTTTATAATACATTCACGATTTTTAATTTAACCGTGGATATAAAGCAAATCACATGAGCAATTTTTATTTAAATACGTTAATTTAACGAAGGGATGTATATATATATATATATATATTGAAATCTGGTTTGTATCTTCTAGCTTTGTTAGTGGTATAATTTAGTATTGTCATTTTATTATACTATGTATTTTTTTCATTTTATGATACTACATATAAATATATATATATATTCGGAATATTATATTATTGCAAAAAGTAGTAGATATATTTTTTATTCATTTTTGATGCAAATATCCACCATGTAAACATTCTTTTAACCAATGAGTTTAATCCCAGAATGCTAGAACTGTTTCCAATTATCACACATTTAGAGAATAAACAGTATATGTTGAATATTATTTATGCTTTTCGTACATATAAGCATAATAGGTCTTTTTGATACGAATACTTGGCTGATTAAAAGCACTGCTGTCAAAAGTTAAACTTTTTCAATATTAATTTTTTTACCGAAATCTAATTTTAATAATAGCATCGCTAAAGTATTTCCAATAAAATAGATCATTCCACTTTGAAATATATATAAAAGGTTTAAAAGCACATTTCTTCGTTCTAATATCTCAAATTTATATAAATTTTTATTCTGATTTCTTTTATAAATTCTCTCTCTATTTAAACTTGTATAAAAATAATTATTCACTTAAATGACAATTTAGTTCATTTGGCAAAATGTTGCGCTTAAATGTTATGTTTTTTGTGTACAGGTTTCCTTCTTTATTATCCGCTATATGTTTAATATATTTCTTTGAAAATGCTCGTAAAAAGAGCTGATGAAACACAACAAAAGTGTTTTGCTTAAGTTTTATTTTCTTAACTCATTAACGAAAGTGTTGTTAATGGACTTTCAAAACAGTTTCGTCCGTTTTCTTAAATTGGTTGACCTTATTTCATTGTAATCATGTTTACTTACATAAGCATTTCCTTTACGAGTCTTCAAAATACGTTCTAGAAAAAAATGTGTGTGTTTTATTGAATTTTTTTCCTCTTTTAACTGAAAAACAACTTATTTGATTTGAGTTTTACTTCTTAAAGAAATAATAAGAAATATCCAATTATCACGAAAATTTTAAAAATATTTGTTACATCCATGAGGCCAATAGAAAACATGCATTATACAATACTTTCGTGTTTACCATCTGGAATCATTTATAATAATACCATGATCCACAATAATTTTCTATGAGGAAATAAAACAATAAGAAAAGAAAATACTACTTTGGAAAAGGAAATTTGAAAGTTCTATGCATAAGTATTGCTTTAGTATTGTCCAATATTATATTAGGTGGCTTTTACCGCTTGTACGCATGTGTTACAGCATACATGCCTTTGAATAATTGTCAAAATAGGAAAGATGGCGATAAATCCAAATAGGATGTTTATATAAATTTCACTTTAAATATTAAATAATTTTGAAATTTGAAGTAATTAAGATTATTTGTTTCCTAAAAATCACGTAGAATGATTAGTGCTAAGTCCATAACACAAAATCAATTATTTCAATAATGTAATTTTTATTTCTTGTTCGTTTCGAAGTGAGCAGCTTTTAAACTCTTTTTTATTATTAGGACTGAAATTTTTAAAAGCTCTCCTTTACGAAGCAAGTTTCTTCCTTCATTGGATACTTTTTGTTTGAAAAATACATATTAGTAAAATCTTGCAATGGTTAACTATTTTTACTTTTTTCTTTTTGCTTTAGAAATCGATGATTATTAATAGACATGAAATTTGCTATTGCATTGTAGTATTTATTGCAGCTGTGTCAAATTATCACTCAATAAGTTTTACGTTATACAATTGTTATCTAGTTTTTTCTTTCTTTTTTCTATCTTTTAATGTAAATAAGAATGAAAGGCTCTACGCGAAAAATTATCTACCAATAAGTTCAACAAAATATTATTTTTTTCATTTTTTTTTATATCTGTACATTTTTTACTTGAATCCTGAAATTATATTTTGGGAATTGTATCCTACTTATGAATTCATTTTTTCTGTTCATTTCTGTTTATTTTAATGTTAAGGAAAAGCAAGGAGAAGGATCTTTTACTTAAGAGGTAGGATAAAATTTTACAACATTTAAATTTTGAAGCATAGGAACTAAAAATATTTAGAAGTTTAAACCATACATTTGAACATTGGACTATATCTTCTGGATCTATATCTAGAGAATTTTGAAATTTAAAACAAAAATTCTTTTTTTTTTAAACTAAGCCAAGCACTCTCGGGCATTACTGTATTTTATTCTTCAAAATAGTAAAGAACGTAAAATAGGATGGGAAACATAAAAATTCTCTTTTTCTCAAAATATGTTCAGTATTTAGAGAACTTTTAGCTTAAAAATATATATTTGGGTTTCTGTAAGCTTTAAGCTTCTTTAATGCGTTATCCTACGGTGGTGAATCACCATAAAATCTTTCGAGTTATTTTATAGATGGTTAAGATTATATAAATATCCACCAAGATTAAAATTAAGAAATAAATAAAATATCTAAATGCATGCAAACTTCTATTTAAATAATAAACATTGGAAAATAATACTTACGAACAATGATATTCCCAAGAAGTGTAGCAGGTAAGCAAAAAATCAGCACTAAAATATCAGCGAAAGCCAAGTTCACTATGAAATAGTTAGTCACAGTTCTCATTCGCGGTGATCGCATTACCACAGACACAACAAAGCTATTACCCAGAATTCCAAGCACGAATACCAAAGAATATGCCACGCAAAAAACAGCTGTTATTCCAGGCGAATGTCTGTACCAGTTATCTATGTGCTCATATTCATTTTCTGACTCATTAGCATTGAATAAAGCTGTGAGGTTGACATCCAAATTGTTGATTGATGAAGATTCTCGTAATTTTGTGTTTTCAGCCAAACCATCCATGTATGTCGATGACGTAGTGAACTGGAGAGGTGTTTGGGCAACAGGAGCCAAACTGGCTATAAGTTCTTCTGCCGAGAAGCTTATTTCTAACATATTGAAAATGGCACAAGTGAAAAGCTTAACACTGTTAATTTATGAAATGCTTTTTTTCTGGAGCCTGATGGAAGTTATTTTTACGTTTCGGTGTCAGTCACACATTTCTAGAGTTTCCGGAATCAAGAAATTTTTGAGTTGCACATAAATAAGCTGATCTTATTTTCAATAGAACGATATCATTTCAAATTATATTGATAATTTCCTAATGAATGTGCAAAGTTATATTATTTTAGAATATTAATTAAATTTAAAAAAATTAGAACTGTATTATTAGATTTATCCATATAACTACAGGCAAGACTGTTTTTCAATAAACTTGCATGATTTTAATACATGTTATGCTCACAAAGCAATTTTTTGTGGTACTTTTTGTTCAACCGAACTTTAAAAGTGATTAAACTCTGTTTCTCAAATATAATTTGATCACTGATAATAAAGAAAGCGCTCTCTTCCAAGTTTGTTTCTTTGATTTAGAAGCAATTAAAAGTTCCACTTAATTGTTTTCTTTGTGTATGTTCTTAAAGCTAATATTTATAAACTAAATTATACACTTATGTAATGCATAATGAAAAAAAAAGGATTTGAATCGTTTCAATACTTTTAATTTCTTCTAAAAGCTTACGGAGCGCACCATTTCAAAAGACTTATGTGTACACGTTTTCATCTCAAAGTTTTGTTCTAAAATTAAATTATTCATTCATTAAATAGGCTTATTAAATCTTGTTTGATCATTTGACACTGTTTATTAATTTCTTTCAATGGACCAGTAAAAAAACTTTTAAATAAAGAACCTGCAGTCCGCAATAGTATCACAAAATGTCCAAATAATGCTAAACGAGTAAATTACAAATTCTAATTAAGTGTCCCCTTGCTATATATTACAACAAAATTTTTACCCTTAAATTATTTCGAAAAATATTAATTGCCCATTCAACTTTAATTATGAATCTAAGCAAAATCATCAAGTGTTAAAAGCGTTAATTATATATGCTTATACAAAACAAAATACTCTCTACACATAAATCTTCAACAGAAAATAAGCTGATGAATTTCGAAAATTCTAGATGGCAATAAAGATGTGTTCGTTTTTTTTAAGTGCACTCATCAACCTTTAACAGCCTGATTATACGTTGTATCTCGCGTATAATTAACTAAAACACAGATCTAGAGGAAATTTAGCGTCGGCGAAAAGCGAGAAATTAATTGTCTTCCGTATCTCCTACACCACTTTCGCTTCTTAAAGCTGATTTATTAAGATAAAGGTCTTAGAAAGAATAGCCGTCTTCTCATTAGCTGGTTTTCCTTTGAAGAAGGCAATCATGTTTTCGCTCTTAAATTGTCCTGAAAGAAAAAGAAATGTTGCAGTAATCAGCACAAAAGTATTAAGAGAGAGAGGCAGTAAAAAATGGCAAAGAAATATATTTATGTGTATAGAATCGAACTAATTGGCACAGTCACAATGTTCTTATGAAAGGTGTTTCCACAGCACACTTATTTTTAAAAATTACGAAAGTGGCTCTAAAGCTGTAGTATGTGTGGTATGTGGTATGTGGTATGTAGTATGGTAGTATGTATATTCCCACTTCCCAAGGGTGTGGGAAAAACTAAAATTACTCCAGCATTTCTGAGAAAAATAAAGTATGACCAACAAGTTCCAAAAGAACATTTTGCATATAAAGACAGAACTTCAAACCAAAGCTATTCATAAAATCATTCTGTACAATACAATTATGAAGATAAAATTCTTTTAAAATCCTTTTTATTTTAAACGTGTGTGTGTGTGTGTGTGTGTGTGTGTGTGTGTGTGTGTGTGTGTGTGTGTGTGTGTGTGGTGTGTGTGTGTGTGTGTGTGTGTGTGTGTGTGTGTGTGTGTGTGGTGTGTGTGTGTGTGTGTGTGTGTGTGAATATATAAAATAATTGGGTTTTGTAAATAATTGTCTTGGAAGACATACCGTTCTAATTCTTAATCTCAAATCGTGGATTCCTTTCCTTGCTAGTGAATTAGTATTAAATCATGCATTAATTCTATAGTTTATATGGGCTTTTACTTATCAATTTAGTGTATTAGAAAAACACATTACAAATGGTATCACCAACGAATGTATATTATAATTTCTTTTAATGTCTAGCATTTCATTTAGAATTTCAACAATTTCCTTTCCTGAAGTAAAAAGAAACTGTCTATGTGTGTGTCAATGATTCGATAGAAATGTGAAAGATGATTTAATAAAAAAGATCTGTCATTTTGAAACTCAATTTTACGACCTCTTTATTATAACAAAAACACTAAATATAAAATAAAAATATAATTGGTTACTTAAATACATCGTATTTAAAGATACAATAAACGTTCACTCACAACGCATTGGAGACCTGAAAGGTATATCATGTAAGAGATTAGATAAAAGAGTGCATTCAGAAAAAGTCAGAGTGCTACTGATGTAGAATTAGTTTCGAATATTGTAGTGTGCATTCATAAATTTTACTAATGGATTTCTTTTTCGAAAAATTGACAACACATTTCTAAATCTAATTTTTTACATTACTAAAATGTTAAATATATATATATATATATATATAAAAAAGAGAAAATCAAAAATTTAAATCTAGATCTTTGTAAAGAATAAAAATCAGCAATAACAAGAACTTTGAACAACAATATTTCAAAAACGCTCTGCTTCACACAAGCTAATTGTAATAGATATTTTCGATACTCTTGAAAATTGAACAACCCAAGAAATTCTGTTAATAAAGGATATTTTTATTTTAAAAAAACAGATATATGTATAAAAAGTTATTTTCTCACAAATAAATATCATGAAATAAAAGTAACAATATCTTTAATAAATAAATGGATTCCAACCTTAAAAAATAAGTTAATATCACCAGCGATGCTTTGGGGAAAAAATCAAATCTTATTTTAATTATTTGTTCGTAAAGAAATATTTGTATTTTAAAGAAAATTCTTTCTCTATATTGCTTTAATACATGTTTTTCTAATGTTTAATATTTTTCCCATAATTAATTACTATATTAAAAATAAACATTTAAAAAGGTTTTAAATTAAAAATTGAACTTAGCGTTTATAATCCACTCATATTTTTGAAGCCTTCTGTTTAGTATTGTGTTATAAACAAATATTATCGTTTAAGTACTAGATAAAATTAAAACATATTGCATACATAAAGTATTGGAAATAAGTTTCAAAAGATAGAAATAATCCTTAATGAAGAAAATCCTTTAATTTAAAATTTAATAGCATTGAAATCCATAATTCATAATTTTCATTCAACATTGAAATCTTTTTATTACCAAATATCTCTTCATTATTCAAACATTTTTCCTTTTCATTAAAAAAAACTTCCATTTTTAATACAATCAATTTTTAAGCAAAACATTGATAGAAATCAGTTTAAACGAATAATGTTCTAAATAATTGTGTTTAATAAAAACGCTACATATTGTACTGAGTTAATACAATGCATATCATTAGATAAATATTGAATGCTTATTATCAGCATCGGAATATACATTTTGAAAATTCAGTTTCTACTTAGTTGAACTTTGCATCATTAAAACGAGTTTTCTTGAATATTAGATTTATAACTTTCATATATATCGTGTAATAACCATTTGTCATTATACATATATCAATACTCGTTTTTATAATTTAATGCTGTAAACATTAGTTTTAAATATAAGACGAATATACAAGCTACTCAACTGGTCTCATATTTTTTAAAAAACTTCCAACTGATACACTTATAAAAAAAGTATCATTTGGTTTAAAAATTCAATTATTTCATATTTAGGTATTTTTAATAATTGACTTAATTTGTATTGTAAAAATAGGTTGCTGCGTTATCAAAATTACTTAGCAGGTACATCCAAATTACTATAGGTAATTTTAAAGTTAAGAGGACTCGGTATCCCATAAATGACCGAGCTATTTTTTTTATTTTATTTAATCTTATTCTTTGCATTATTATCCTTCGATTGATATATCACTTTATTATGTCGGAAAGTTAGAAGTAGGGTAATACTTCATTTGAAAAATATAAATTAACAAATTAGGCAATTCGACTACGTCCTCATTTTAGGAAAAAAATCTAAAAAAGGGATTTGATAAAAAAGATCTATTTTAAAAGATAAATGATAACTATAAAAAATGTGTAATATATAAAGCAGGATATTACCGACTAACACTAATTAAGTTACTGTAAAATTGATCCCTAAAGTTGCTTAAAAATATCCTTAAAAATATTACAAAAACATTTCGGGTCAAAAATTTAAAAATTACAAAAGGAGTTCAATCTTAAAATTTTCCAAATTTTTTTCAAAAAATTTTAATTTTTGAAATTGTGTGAATAATATGTGAAAAATTTCCTCTCGTAACATTTCTTTGAATAGAAACATTATATGAATTGCTAAAATATAATTTTTAAATACATAAACAAAAAAATTGATCAAAGAGTACCAAGTCATTTTAAAATTTAAACTTTTGAAATTTTCGAGGAATTCTCATACAATAAATATACGAACTCTACTGAATTCTCCTGAAGAAGTTATTCAAATGCACATTAAACATAAAAATACTTGATATAAGTTCATGCTCATTCGTAAGCAAACAGATCATTTTTCGAGACCTCTTTTCCAAACTTGAGTTACTCTTAACGAAGTTTCTACATTAATAAATCCGTTTACATACTTGCATTTTCTGAAATTACACATAACCAATCTGGCACACTGTGCAACAAATTTCTTAGCAACGACCCAACTAAGGAATGGCAGTAATAAAATAAATGCAAAATCGGCTTTCTTTTCTTAATGCACACATATTTCGAAACTGTTCTGATTTCATTAAATCCTAATGCATTTTTGGCACGTGCTATTTTCGGAAAAGGGAATATACTTTTGCTGAAGGCAAAACAGTCAGCTCTCAGCTTTAAAATTAGTTTTCTCACAGAAGAATCTTATGCATCAACATAATTAAGTCTTCCCATTTCTTCATTTCTAAGTTCGAATTTATCTTCTCAAGCATCAGTCTTAAAAGAAAGAACATTTGTTTCTAATGGTAATGGCTCGAAGTATTTGCTTATTCGTAATTCTAATTAGATGTGATCATAATAAAGGACCAGAAAGAGAAAAAACATTTCTTAAAAAAACGTCTTAAATGAAATATGTTTTTCTTTTATTTCGGACATATTGGCTTTAAAAATAAAAGAAAAATTAATTCGAAATTCTGGAAAAAAATACAATAAAAATATTCCTTGCTTTTTATTTTTTAAAATATATCTACTTTTATTTTTTTTAAATAACTTTGAAACAATATTATTTATTTTATTGGATCACATCATAAAATTTGATTTTCAATTAATTTACTTAAGTAATTTCAGGCTCTTACCAACCACTTTTAAAGTATCCGATTGCTTGCGAGAACTTTTTTTTTTTAAAAAAATGGGGATATGGGGATTTTTTTGTTGTTGTTTTTAGATTTGTTTAGTAAAATTTAAGAAAAATATGCTAAAATTAAGAAGAGAAATATAAATTATTTTAACTAAAATGGGAAAAAATGGGTATAAAAATGGGTATATTTTATAAAGCTTATAAGATGGCCAAAAAAAAAGTCATAAAAAATTTGTCAATTTTTAGCAAAATTCACAATTTTAGGGTAGTCGGATACCTTAATTAAATAAAGAATAATGGTTTCCATCAAAAATAAATAAGAATAACAAATGTACCGCGGAGAGTTAAAGATTAACTTTCAATATTTTGGCCATACATGTATGGTGTCAACGTGAAGAATGCACATTGGCAACTTGCATTCGACATCGTCATACCGGTCCATCACCAGTACTGGGGACATGGATGCAATTGGATATATGACTCGATCAACTCTTATTCGCCTTTCCTGTGTTTTGAACAGTAGCCATTTAATTGCTTATATGTTAGGTCCGTTGTTCTTGTAGAACATTGAGATCTCCATGCCTCATTTCAATCTTATGTTGTCCGTACTATCCTGGACTTTCTTGGTATAGAACATGTTCGACTAATGCCCAGACCAGCACGCTCGCCTAATATCTTACACAATGAAAATGCGCAGTCAATAATTATCTTGAACTGGCAGACAACCCAACACCAATCACAACGTTCCGTGAACTGTAACTTAGAGTTGAAATTGCATGAATTGTACACAATTCACTAATAACCAAACACGTTCTATTTTTAAAGCAGAAAATAACTTTAAAAATTTTAATTAATAGTAACAAATAAAATAAGAAGCAAATATGCACATAACTAATTGCGGAATTTTAATTTTCAATATCCTAACTTAAGCCACGCGGGCTTTTTTATAAACATGTATGTTAAAAATAATTCCATAACTACTCTTGCTACGTATTCTAATAAATTATTATTCATTTCGAATGAATTTCTTAATAATTATTCATGAGAACATTTTCGTGTATGCAGCATTGTTCCTTCTTAGTCTTAGGGTATTAGAAGTAATGATTTTGTATGCAAAATTACCTGTTTTAAATGTTGTTACAGTTGCAAGACTACTTTTTGTACTCATTAATTGAATTTAATAATAAAAATATTTATAATTTAATGTAAAATATATACACTGATGGAAAAAATATCCCAACACCACGAAGAAAATGTGCTAGATAAGCAAAATTTCTTAGGTATATTTAAGCATCTGAAAGATGACATCGATTTAAGTTTAGCGTAAAAAGCCTATTAGCACCACTATGAACATTCAAATTAGTTTTTCTTTTAATACATGCTGTAAAGTTCTTGAGCCTTATTTAAAGTTGAAATGTGACGTGGTGAGTTGATTTTAATCAAGAATGTCTTTAGGAAGACGAAATGCCATCATGAATGGCTCACTGACATCACTATAACGTTTGAACGTGGCTTTACAAAGGATTAAGAAATCGTGAATTTTCTTTTCACAATAATACAAGAATACTCCGTATCTACTGTGCATGATTGTTGGCCACATTTTTCAAGAGAAAATACTGCCTCAAAAAGACAGTGTTTTTATTAGCCTCAAGCACTTCTGAAAGGAAAGATCGTCTGGTCGATGTGTGGCTGTGCTCAGCAAACTGCCTCGTTGGTAGAAACTCGAGCTGCAGTTGCAACACAGTGACACAATAATCCATTACAAATCCGTTACTTTGAGGACAACTTCAAGTCAGAATGCCCTGCAGCATGCTTCCCCCTGATTCCAACTCACTACATTTTACGACGTCAGTGGTATCAAGCTATTACTCATTTAAGGACGAAGTGGAGACCTGTTATGTTTCCTGGTGAAAGCTGGTTTTGACACCCATTTTGGCTTTGTGTTGGTTAAAAGAAGGCCAGGTGTGCATATACAACCAACATGTTTGCTGTCTAGACACACTAGAACTATTCTTGGAGTTAAGGTCTTGGGGAGCACTTTCCTATAACATCACAAGTTGTAGGTCAATCTAATTATTATAGCCTTTCGCAATACGATTTATGAACACTATCCAAGGGGTATTTTCCAACTGGAGAACATGCACTTTCATACCGAAGTTGTAACCAACATGCTCCACAGATTGTCGACGTGTTTCTTTAACCTGCTAGATTACTAAATCTTTCTCCAACCAAGTATGAATTAGACATCGTTGGATGACAACTTCAGCGTCATTTATAACCAGCATTAACAGTCACTATATTGATCGACCAAGTGCAACAGGCATGGAATTACACGAACAGATATTCCGCACCTGTACCACAAAATACATGCCTGCATTCAAAATTCTAGAGGTTACACTAGTTATACTAATGTATCATCATTTCATATTTAACAGGGCTCTTCTAGCTTTGTATGTGTAAGAGGGAGGAGAATCCTAAAACTTCAATAACTCAATTAAATATGTTATCAAGACAAAGGTATTTTGCCAAAATTTCATTAATCCACAATAATGTTTCCTTTATTTCGGAATTTTTTTCCTTCTGGAATTTTGCCAGTGATACTAAATATTTAAAATTAAAAACAACCGTTTTTTTTATTTGATTCTAAGGTTTGGAAAAAATTTCAAGCATATCATTCGAAACAAACAAATACTCTATCAATACGAAAATCTCGTGCTTTAATACATTGTTTAATTGCTGATATATACATCAAGTTTAATTAAATTAAAGCAATCGAATTCAAAGATGCACATTTACCTCATCTAATTTCATTACTTCTTAAAATACTAACATTATTGTTAATTTTTAAGGAGCAATGCAAATATTTTTTAGCTATCTTCTAATTTTACATACATTTTTATTCAATAATCTGTAAGAAACAAAAGAGAAAGAAAAGTGCAAACAAAAATTCAGTTGAAATAAACAAAAAAGGAATAAATGATTTAAGAGTTGAACTTATTTTTTACTTTATGTGTAATAATTATCAAAAAATAATTATTCAAATTTTTTATATACTCTTTAAGTTAACCCTAATTTGGCTCCAGGGTAATTAATATTGTCCATTATTTCTGGTCCATATAAAATACCCGTTACGCAATGTTAACCAAGATATTTATGTCACTACCTCAGAACTGCTTTCTACTTTTTTGAAAATAATGACTACTATACAGTCTTTATTTTTTGTGTCATTATCTTTAAGCACGTCATTGTTTCAGATAACTTTGTGAATCACCGCGAGCAACGTTAATAACTTTTATAAAATAAAGAAATGAAGTATGAAATTGTGTAGTAAAAAATACTATACTATAAAAACAGGTACATTTTTATATTTTAAAACCTTTACAATTTAATGAAGTTAAGATACAAGCAATATAAGTTATCAAACTAATTGTAATTTTTTTCTACGCAATAAAATTAAATATTTGTCAAAATGGTTTTTATTTATTATTTTTTTTTTGTTCTTCCTTGTGATTCAAGTAACTTTTCTATAAAACTTAGATTTTACCTCGAGATGAAATAAAAATATATGACACGAAAAACATATGCTCATAAAACCAACACACTCATATATCTATTTTTCAAAAAGATTCTTTTCATAATTTTAAATAACATTTTCTAGAAAAACATTATCCTTAATAATTTATCTCTATAAAATATATATATCTAATAAACATATTGATGAAATTATACTTATTTCAGAATAATATGGGAATTTTAAAAATAAATAAATTTTTATTAAATAGTTAAAATTACGCTTTTTTTTAAAAAAAGCATCTCCAATTTTACTCTGTCTGAGAAATACTAAAATATCACCTCCATTCTAGTGGGTTTATGTTTCGATTAAATGTAGATTCCTTGCTGTTTGCTTACGGCTTCGTATTTTTTAATAAAATACTTGAAGTTTTAATAATGAGATATATTGTTCTTTCATACTGCAAGTTCATTTAAATGAAACCGTATAGCCAGTACTTAAGCAAATTGGTATGTGATTAATTGATTAAGGCATATATTAGTTCTTCCTTCAATGCATTTGCTTATAACAAAAAACTATACATTCTACAAACTCCAGATTCAAGCTAGTCCAAGGCTTTTAAAAGGTATTATTAATATGCAAACAATTATTATAATTATCATTACTTTGTACTTATAAACATTCTCTCTATATCGGTGTTTCTCAAACTGTTGGGATCGCCCCCCCCTCCAGTGGGGCGTTACAACCCTACGATTGGGGAGCAAGCATGTTGAAAAGTCGAAAACCAAAGATTATTTTTAAAAAATTAAATACACATTTAAACTGATATAATAGACTTACAGATATATAAGGGGTGGTCAAATGAAAAGGTACGAAACGACATAAAAGTGAAACAGTTAAATATCTGCATATTCCGCCATGGGAGAAATATAGCGAGACATCTCGGGATGCCAATGGAGGCTCTGACTGGGATCGGATCATGCGCGGGTGCCCACATGCGCAGGAGAGAGCAAAGGCTCTTATAAAAAGCGGCGTCCAAATGATGCGGGAGTCCGTATGAGGACAGGATGGCGTTCGCGTTGCAAAATTCGACGATTGAGGAGCAGCGAAGTATTATTCGATTTCTGACAGCGGAAGGTGAGAAACCGGCAGCTATTCATCGGTGGATGGTGACCGTTTACGGGGAGAAATGTGTCTCTGACAAGTCTGTCAGATAATTGAATGCCCGTTTTCGTGCAGGCCGAGAGAGTGTGGGTGATGACCAGAGACCAGGCCAGGCAAACACTGTCATCACGAGCAATCTCATCGACAAGGTGGACGACGTAGTGAGAAGTGATCGGCGTGTCACATTGCGAATGTTGGCGCTGAAGGTGTATGTCAGCTATGGAACCGTGTGGACAATTGTTCACGACAGGTTGCCATTTCGGAAGGTGTGTGCCGCTTGGGTTCCGAAGCAGCTCACTGACCAGCAAAAGAAACTGCGTACGGGATTAGCACTACAACATCTGTTTCGGTATCAGGAAGACCCCTCTTTCATGAAGCGAATCGTCACAGGTGATGAGACCTGGTGTCATCACTACGAGCCAGAGACAAAGCGGGACAGCATGTTGTGGAAGCATGCGTCGTCACCTCCCCCTAAAAGTTCAGAGCCGTGAAGTCAGCAGGCAAGGTGTTGCTCACTGTCTTTTTCGAGGTTCAAGGTCCGCTACTTGTGGAATTCCTCAATCACAGAAAAAGCATTAACTCCGATGTGTACTGTGAGACACTCCGACGCCTACGCAGGTCCATCAAGAACAAAAGACAGAGGCTGATCACGGAGGGTGTGGTTCTGCTCCATGATAACGCGCATCCACAAGTCTCCAGAGTCACACAAATGGAACTGGAGAAGTTCAAATGGGAGACTTTGGACCATCCGCCCTACAGTCCGGACATGTCGCCCTGCGATTTCCATGTATTTGGTCCACTGAAGAAACACCTGAAATGGAAGCGCTTCAACTCGGACGACGTACTCAAGGACACTGTGAAGGACTGGGTCTCGTCACAGCCACAGGAATTCTGGGAACAAGGAATCCTGCTGCTTGTTCATCAGTGGGATCGTTGTGCTCATGCCTATGGTGTATATTTTGAATAAAGTTTACATTTGTACCCACCGTGTCGTTTCGTACCTTTTCATTTGATCACCCTTTGTACTAGTATTGCGCAATTTATTTTATAACTAGTTTAACAATATTAAGCTAAAAACAAGTTTTGGTTAATTACAAGTGACCTCATAGGCTTGTCATGTACAAAATTATATGCAAAAATTAACACCTATCTTAATTCCTTAAATGCGGTTAAAAAATCGTGATTCGTTCCCCAATGCCACCGTTTAACACGTAGGTGAGCGTATATGGTGTATAGGTTGGGGGGGTTAAAAGGTTAATAAATAACCAAATCCTCTGAAAGGAGTAAATCCTTCACAAACGGAGAGAGAGAAGAGTGTCAAGTTCCTTTTATTGCATTCCAAAGCCTTCGGTATAATTGTATGGACAGTTTATAGCAAACTTTGTACTTCGGAAAGATGTATATATACGTCCGGGGCAATTAAAGCACTGTCTGAGCGAGGCGTTTATATACGACGGAAGCACAAAGGAGGTTAAAGTCGTTTTGTACGTTTAACGTCTCAGTGTATTATTATTGAATTCAGTACATTGTACGGAGGGGAAGGGGGGCACGATGAAAACTACGATTGAATATTGGGTCGCAAATATTGAAAGTTTGAGAAGTACTTCTTTAAAAATAAAGAAGAAAAGTGACTCACTTCCTCATCATGATATCCTCAAGACTATTATACCTACAAGTGTGAAATTTTGTAGGCTGTAAGAACGGATTTGGCAAAATTTGACCCTCAAGGGGCGTTGCGATGCCTTAAGCGGCCTTAGAGAAGAATATTCCCGTTTTTTGATATATTTGTTCTTCTTTTTAACCCCTTAACTGCCAATTAAAAGTTACGCGGTTCTCTCCTCAGTGCCACCGTTTCTCAGATAGGCTTGCGCACGCGGTATATTGCAGGGGGGGGGGGAGAAAAGACACAAATTATTGACAAATGTTTCTCTGAAATAAGTAAAACCTTTGCAAACACTGCCAAGTTCATTTTATTGTATTCGAAAGCCTTCGGAACAGTTTTACTGCTAGCAGTGCGAAGAAAAGAACGTACTTTTGAAAGACGTATATATACGTCTGGGCAACATAACGCCACGGTTGAGTGAGATGGATATATACGTCGGTGGCAGTTACGAGGTTAAGCACTGCAGCCTGTAGCCGGCCAAGTGTGTCTCGCAAACTTTTCTCCATTTCGTCCTATCCGGGGCGCAATAGTCCATCAGCTTACTCCAATTATCTTTCAACATTATCTAGCCACCTAGTTTGCGGTTTTCCTTTCTTTCGTTTTCCATCAATTCTTGAAAAAGATATCATTTTTGTTACTACTACCTCTACAGACCAGGTATGCCAGGCATGTTCCTTTCATTGAATAGGGTTCTCTCAAAAACAGGTTTTACGAAAATAGACCCCAAAGGGGTTCCAGGATTTAAGGGGCTATGTAGATACAAATTCCTGCTAGACCCAAATAGCTAAAATTTGGTATGCATGTTTCTTTTGTTTAATAGAGATCCGCTAAGAACCCATTTTGTTTGGAAATAGATCCCTATGAGGTGATAGCAGCGAATTACTGGGGTGTTTAGATTCAAAAAATTTACCGTTTTCTAACTACTAGATCTAAAGTAATTAAATTTTGTATGCACGTTTCTCTTGTTGAACCAAAATCCGCTAATAACGGTGAGTGAGTGAATATTAAAGGTCGCACTATTCAGCTATATACACGAGGGCTTTTGCGATGGACCGCTAAGAATGGGTCTCGGAAATCGATTCTCAAAAACAGTTATGGGTCTTATAGATAAAAAATATTTAGTTTTGAACTATTAGATTCACACGTAAAATTTTGGCAATCCTGTTTCTTTTGTTGGGTAGAGATCCACTAAAAATATTTTTTGTGGAATGAGTTAAGAGATAATATTACTTCGATTTTAGAATTTAATCCTGTCTTTTTTAAAACAAGAATTGAGAGTTATAAAAATGTTTTTCAACACAATCAAAAGCTTAATACAAGGACATAGGTATTAATAATTTATATATAAACAGTAATATATGTATATTATGTATAACAGTATAAACAGTATATAATTTATATATAAACAGTATACCAACGGATGACGACTAATAAGCATATATGATATTGCGTGAAATATGGAATGTAAGGAGTGGCTACACTGAAAAGTAACTGAAACATGCCCAAATGAATGTGTTTGAATTAAAAAACAGTATTTCAAAATAAACATATAAATTTTGTTAATTTTATTCAATTCCTACTAAGCTCATACTCTCTCTATATTTATGTATATATTTATTTACTTGTTCAAATTTCAAACGTTAGTAAAGTTCTTTCTATTCAATCCAATCATATTCAAATAAATGTTTTTAAACTAGTAGTGGATGACACTTGATGTTAATATAGTTTTATCAAGCATTAAATAATTAATTACCAGCTAATTAATTAAATTTAATTACTTACAGGTTTTTCACGCCAACCTAGATTTATCTCCATTGTTGCAACAATAACTGTTAAAGAAATGCCAAAGTTGGCGTAGAAAACCGGTTTTTCAGCCAATTTAGCCAAACCGGGTGTGTATTGTTACAACATTGAAGACAAATCATGTTCTTTTTAAATTCTACCATTAGTTCGCTCTCTCCCTTTGTATATATAATAACTTTTTATTCACCCATTCAAAGTAGGAATTGATTTTTTAAAAAAAATTTATATTACTTGTTTTATTTAATAATAATGAAAATAGTTTCATATTTCTGCTTTATATCTAAAGCAGAACTCGAGAAATTAATAAGTTTAAAAAATACAATTTAAAAGCAGTGCAAGTTCAAAAAGTACATGCTAAGTTCAGCAAGGAACGGCAGCACATACTGAGAAAATAAAATATATGTAAATCCAAACTTATCGGAAGTTTTCTCAATGGAGCGTAATGCCGATCTTCTCACATAAGGTCAATAGCTTATTCATCTCGTATGCTCTTCACCTTATGTGAATAGTTGACAAGATGACGCATCTGGCATGACAGCAATGACAGATGTCAGGCAGTGACCATTCAACAGTCAGCGCGGGCTGACAGAAGAGCATTCTGCTCTGAATATGTTAAGATTATATGGGCACGCCTATTCAATAACTAAATTTACAAATTTTATCACAGAGTGCTCATGTTAATGTAATGTACAATGAAAAGTATTTTATAAATAATGCATTCTTATTTATATAATTTTTTTATGATTTGTTTGTGAAAATTTATATATTAAGATTTTCGCTTTATAAAACTTTCTCATTTAGTTGTTTTGCTGATTTCATTGGGTGAATGTGTGTTTAATATATATATATATTAAAAGTTCTATTCTAGTTTAAAGATAGATTTCTATCGATTTTGAAAATAGTATTTTTTATTTTGTTTGGATTAAATAATGTCCTTTTGATGTGTGTGTGTT
>BMAO01028364.1:0-23430 GCA_019973975.1 Trichonephila clavata
GAAACTCTCTCAATATGTTATGGAAAACAGTACGAAAGAGGCACTACATCCTTTCACATCATACCACTCGAGAACTGTGATTTTTAGATCCAGAACCTCTAATCTTGCACACGGGGATTTATTGCAAAATCAGGTTTCATACAAATAGTTTGAATTAAACGTCACCGACCAAGAGCTCTTAAATATCTCTTCAAGGTTACGCAGTACCTTTATATGTACGAGGCAATTCGGAAACTAACCGCCGTTTGGGCGTGGCGCTGGAAGTACGGTTCAGAGAGCCCGCAATCGAAAGCACGAGCAATCTCTAATCCAGTAGGTTGCCGGTCAGCGAATAAGCGTGACATAGGGTCAAGAGTTAACTAGTTATAACGTGACAAAATGTGTGCCACCATGGAAAATCCCACAAAATGTGAGGTGCGAGGATTGATAAGATCTCTTTGGGCCAAAAAAAAAAAAAACTATTAGCAGTGGATATCCATGGTGAATTGTGTGCGGTATACGGGCCAAACATTTTGAGTGAAGGTGTAGTGCGTCAATGGATATGCTTTTTCAAGGACGGAAAAACGAACATCTATGAGGAATCACGAAGTGGAACGCTGTCTGTTGTAAGTGCTGATCTCATCCGATTACCATCTAATCACTGCTATGAAGAAGTGGCTTGGGAGACAGAATTTTGCTGACTATGAGGAACTTAAAAGCGCTGTGACACATTGTTTTAAGTCGCAGGTGGCCGCATTTTATACAGAAGGAATTGCTAAATTGGTAAAACGGCATGACAAGTACTTGAATAATGGGATAAACACTGTTGAAAAATAGAAGAGAGTTGTACCTTTGATATGTAAATAAATGTTTCTCCCCTCTGTCCTAGTTTTTTTTACAGCGATACGGTGGTTACTTTTCGAATCGTCCTCGTATATTACGATAATAATATGATTAGTTAGAAAATGGTCTCATAATAATAATTTAAGGTTTTTACAAGCACGATGCTTAAATTAATGCATTACAAATATAACATGCTTAGATTTGGTATTGAAATAATTTTAAGTGGATCACTTTTCATTATTATCTACTTAAGACATTTGAAGAATTGAATATTATAGTGACTTGCTTTAAACTATGGTACTTTGAGTCAAAAAAATGCTCTACTATGGCTTTTATAATAAATAATATGTAATCAACATCATAGAAAAACTCATGTATACGCCATCGTCGAGTTGAGAATTTAAAAAAAAAGTAACTACATTTAAATCATGTGTATCTGAATTTCTGTTAATTAGATTTTATGAATTGTTGTGATTTTGATATTTTAAAATTTCCCAAGACCTTTTTTTTCACCACAAGAACATTAGTCTTAAAAATCAAGGTTTAATAACTATTATGACGCTCAGCATTAAAAAAAAATCTGAAACAAAAAATAAAAGATCCATGCAATGACACAAAATAGTATTAATCCCCATTCTCCTTTCTGATACAAATTAGAACCATCGCTATTTCCCTAAGAAATAGAACATTTTTATAAGAATGTATGGTAACTACTAAAAACTAACTCATTTTTTTAAAAAGTGGAATTCTTTTTGTTTGTAAATAGTTAATTTTTCCCCAATGGGGCTGTGCATTGGTATTTTAAACCTTTGCAGACCTAGTACATTCTCCAGCAGCTGGTACCACTTTTTAGCGCTGCACCATATAGGAGATACCAAATACAGATAGCAATTTTGATGGCCAGTTTCCTCCACAGATGGAGGCACCTGAGCTCTTGGAGATGCGAACTTTGTACTAGGATTTAATTTTTCCGAGAGCATCCAAGCCAAACAGACACTCTAAGGATCCTTCACATGCCGTATAATCATACGACATGACCGCTGTCGATTTTCTGCATCAAGAAAATCCACCGACTTGGGCCGGGGTCGAACCCGCAACCTTGGGTGTAGAAGGCCGTTGACAAACCAACCAAGCCACCCAGCTGGCGTAAATAGTTAATTAGTATTACTAAAATATTATTAACCATGTCTAGGAAATGTCATTTATCTGATTCGATAAAATGAAGGACAATAAGCTCCTTGGTCACTTTGACTACAAAGACGAAGATGGAGGAAAACTTCGATGCTTAAGCTCCTTTCAAACTACTGTGTTGAAAGTTCATTTTCATGTTATTTTGTACATTATAAACTGCTGATAAGATGCGCACATGTCTTTAAAAGCTAGAATTCTATGTAAAGTGATGATTTGTATATTTCCCTTATTTAATACAGGTGTTATTACGAGTATTACACAGATATGCTTAATTTTCATTAGATAGTGATTTAGGCCATGTGTTGGTCTTTTTCTTTTCAGACAGCAAGACAACAAATATTTTCAATCCAGAAATGACAAGGAAACACCTTTATAGAAGAGGTGTAATCACAATATGAGTTGTAATCTTTCTGGGTTTTCACAATGATCTATATTTCATAAGACTACTGTGAAATATCGGGACGAGATCTGCCAAATCATGAGTTGATTTTATTGGTGATATTTTTGTTAAAATTGATAAAATACCTTACGCGTTACCGATCAAGGATTGTTGCAGAAGGTCAGAATTTATAGTGAATGGAATAGCCAGCTAGGATTTTAGCCTTTACTTTGAGTGAGCAGCAGGCTGGGTGGCGTGGTTGGTTTGTGGCTGGCCTTCTGCACACAAGGTTCGACCCCGGCCCAAGTCGGTGGATTTTCATGATGCAGAAAATCGACAGCGTCCATGTCGTATGATTATGAGGCATGTAAGAAATCCCTTGAGTGTCTGTTTGTCTTGGATGATCTTGGCAAATTCAAATTCTTAAGTACAAATTTCGCATTGTCAGAGCTCAGGTATCTGCCGCTTAGGTGGAAACTGGGCGTCAAAACTACTTGCGGTGATTGGTATCCGCCTACATGGTGCCGCAATCAATTTGCAGTCCATTAGAAATAAAAAAAAACTTAGGGTAAGCATCCCACCAGACAAATCTATCTGACATCCTCCTTTCAGCTTCCTGAAATGAGTGTCGATAAATGATGGTTCAAGTACAGGAGTCCAATGGCTGAGACAATTTAAATTACACTGTGCGAAATCAATGTTGCTAATATGTATAATAAGAAGTGTAGGACGCATTAAAAGAAAAAAATTTTATTACACTTTTTTTTCACAATACTATGTGGATTATTTTTTTCCCATCAAGCAATGGAATTAAGCATGAAATTTAACTTTTATTTAGAAACAAAGATTGATGTTAAAATTACATATGCATTTATAAGTAATTATTTACTGCACAATTCTTTAAAATTCCATACCTTTGTGTTAATTTAAATACAGAAGATAGATTACTCTTGACATTTAGCCGTCATCGTACTTTTTACTGCTCTTATTACACCGCTATAATGGCTTGAATAAATAAATAATCAGTAACCATTATTTTTAAATACATTTTAGATGTGCATTTTTGTAATGCATATTATTAGTAGCATCTTATAAAAAAAGGAAATCATAATAATAATGATGCATGAACAAAACTCAGTAGAATGCATGGACAAAATTCATTATTTTCTAATAAAAATGACTCAACAATTAATCAATCATCTTTCAAATAAAATCGCAATATCTCAGATGTAATCGAAACCATATCTTATTGCAGTTTTAAAATAATACAAGCACTTAATATAAGTAATATTTGGACGCAATCGAATCTAAGCCGCATAATGGTTCCAGTATTAAAATAAGGTGCGACTTATAATGGAAGGCTAAAACTTTTGTTGGATGGGGGAAATTTGAATTCCACCTCTTTCAAAATGAAAAATGCACCTATCCATTCTGACCACTAGCATTGATAACTCATCCCCCATTCCTCAGTTTATCTTCAGTGTAGTCAGTCTATATCAAACATCGTTGTCCGCTCGTACTTAGGAAATTTTTTTTTTTTGCATACACTTTCATTTAATTACCTAAACATTAAAGACATAGGTAACATCTTCTAGACGAGTTCACTATGACACAAGTATGAAAAGGGAGGCTATTAAAGTAGCGATTACTGAAAATTTGACGCGAATGAAACAAATATAATTCGATAGAGTAAGCAAGATACGATTTCTGCGTATTAATGTTTAACAGTCTTTTACTGGATCAGAAAATGGAATTTTTTTCCTCACGAAATAATAGTGTTGCTCAATCTGTACGGTACATACGATTTAAAGCATTATTAGTTACAACGTTACAACACAAATGCTGCAATGCAAGGCAAAAGTTGCCATTCAAGAAGAGCAAGTGCTTCGAATAGATACATGTTACCTAAAAAAAGGTTTCAAAGAGAGAGAAACTGTATTACATTCCTGGAAGAAAGAAAGACAGAAAAATGAAAAACAACAACATTGTGCAACAAATGCATTGGATGGCACGGAAGACGACATCGTGTGGTTGACCGAAGTACTCACCAGTTCCAAGATCAGCTGTGGCAATGGAAATGACATTTTCGGAACGTGTTATTGATGGTTAGAGTAATTACAGGTCTATGTATGTATTTGAAAGATTTTAATAGTGGAAAAATAAATTAATTATATAAACTTACTATTATTTATCATTTAAAACTTTTTTAAAAAATTCCTCAGGAATCGGATATTGATGGACCTTTTACCGAAATTTTATTTTTTCAGAAAAAGATGTAGAGCATCAGGGGTGCGGCTTAGAATCGAGTAAATTTGGTAGTTATGATTTTGTAAATGCATGAATTCTTATTCCAGCTGCTACAAAGAAGCTCATTTATTCTAAAACGAACTTAGTCAAAATATAATAATTTTGTATTTTAAATATATTACACAAATTTCAAAAAAATAATTTGGTAAGGAACTTTACAGTTCAAGTTATATAAAAAGCATAGTAAATAAATTGTTACTTGCTTTAATTTCCACATTTCTTTAGAACATTAAAAATGTGAAACGTGAAAATGCCTAGATATTTCTCTTACATACATGCAATAAATGAAGTTCAAATATTCCACATTAGATTACATTCCAATCTTATCATGAAAAATTCAAAGCCGTGGGTGGTATCTACAAAACTGGGAAAAAATAAAATGAAATCTCCAATCCAGAATAAAAAGATAAAATTTGGTTCCCCAAATCAACCCGTTTAAGACGCGAAAAGATTCATTATATTTCACTCTGGGGATTTATAAACCGGAATCCGCTTTTCTACCTTATCTATTCACAATCGTAGCATCATATATAATTTGGGGTGCAAATTTATAGTCCCCCAAGTAGGGTCTTGGAAACCCTTCTGTTCGGTTTCGCAAACCACGTGGAAAACTCTGACGAGATTTATTTACTTATTTTTTCCCCTGGATGGAAACTGGAAGATGGGATATACCTAAGTCGTTATTTTACAGGATTGAAGTGTTGCTGCATTGAAGTTTTGTGACTTTCTGAGAATTTCGGAATTTATTTGTTTATCTTTGTTAACAGATTGTGTCGTGTTTGTATTTCGAAACAAGCTTTTTTAGGGAAGAGGTAATTAAAATTGATTTGTGCTTTTCGACTGAAAAATGTTTGCTAACTTTCAGAGGAAAGAATTTAGTATCGTTTGTCTTTCATGAAAATATTCTAGGTTTTTTTTTTCATCCGATGAAAATATTTTAATATACTTGTTTTTATTTAATTAGCGTTCTTTTCAAATTGAATTATCAACCTTTTCGCGGGTTACTAGCAGGTATCTAGAATATTTTTTTAAAAAAGTAAATTAATGTATTATCCCTGTAAAATATTTTAAATATGAAATTAACTTCTTCCCTTCTCCCTTCAGAATTAGTATTTTGAATTGTGGTTCTATTATGTGTACTGCGGAAAATATTAGCGCTCTTGACAACCTATGGTGCACAACATTTGATTGATGTATTAGTAAAATTGATAAGCAAATGCAGATAATAAATAAAACGAGAAAATATGTTTTGATTGATATATTATCCACAAGATTGATGTGTTATTGAAAGTTGATTTAAGAGAAATATTACCTTCAGAAAAATATTTATCGAAAACTAAATTAAATTGCTTAGAAAGTGATTTTTTTATCAATAATAGCTCATGATTTAATATACATTTTAATTGAAGTTATACTGTTAAGTTATTGGAAAATAGATCATTTTTGGAGCTATGATTGTAAATCTAGAACTAGAAAGAAACATATACGTGCATTTATTTCTTTGAAATTTCTTGTTTCATGAAAATTAGAGTTTTAATGATATTTTTAAAAGAAAATTTTTATTAAATTTTGTTGCACATATGTTGACTTATATTTTAATGTGAAAATGGAAATTATTAGCTATATTGCAATATGTGGATATTTCTAATTATTATGAAACACTTTTTATTGATTTCAAATATTTAAAAGAATTTCAGTTGCTCAAGAAGAGCAAAAAGTGTTTCCAAACATGAAATCATGGAATGACATATAAATTTTAAGAATTTGAATTGTTTTCTTTATTGTCAGTGAATAGCTGATTCCGTAAAATGCTTTACATTAGTACCTAAATTTTAATAAATAAAATTTAAACGTTACACAGATCATTCATATTAAGAGTAAAATACAGATTTTGTTTCAAATATTTATCAATTTAAAACAAATGGGGATTAAGTTTTAAATGCTTAAATAAGCATTGCAATTTGTTGAAATAGTTAGATCTATGTAATGCATGTATATGTAAATCTTTTTCAAAGTGATAATTACGTCCTGTAGAGTTATAAATGATTAGAAATATAAACTTCATGCCTTACATATACTTGAAAATATTAAAGAAATTTTACTATAAGAAAGAAAAAAAATCATAACATTATCTCATATTTGAACTTCAATTTTTTCAGGTAATGTTTGAAGGTAATGTTCAGGTAATGAATATAAAAAAGGATAATATGTAGAATATTAAGAGTTATTTTATGTGCTATGCATAAAATTCCTAATAATGGCCACATAATTTAATGATTACTTCAAAACCAAACCTAATTTTATACAACTGTTTTCGAATGTATTACACTTGTGGTTTCAAGAATAGAATTAAATTTATAATCACTTCTCATTAAACACTAACTCGAATTTTTAATAGTTTAATCTAATATCATTGAAAAATTCAAGTACTTGCAGAAAAATACTATTTGATAATTTCTAAGCCGTTACATAGAAGTAAAAGAAGGCAACATTGGTAATATTGATAAGAAAATGAACTTTTTTATTTATTTATACTGAAACAGAAATTAAATTATATACATAGAATTTGAAGCCTCAATATACCTTGCATATAAATAATAATCTATATTTATTACTAATACGGTATTAATATCATGCACCACACACATACGTGCAAATATTACATGAAGAATCACATTTACATTACATTCATAACAGATCTAAATAGAATGTTCAACACAATATTGTTATGATATGTAACATCTAATTAAATTGTACACGAACTACTTTAAAATAATCCGAGTGAAATGAGGTATAATTAGTATATTCCTTACATGGAATTGGAGATTAAAGATATAATAATGGTACAATGTGTAATAATTTTAAAAATGAATCAACGTACCACTGATTTGATTACAGAACATACATGATGTACGAAACAGATAATATTTTATTATTATTCATTTATAATAATAAAATATTATGTGTATTATGTTGATAATATATTTAGTAAAAAAAAGTTAAAAAGCATTATATTTCTGTAACTGCTGGTGTGTAATGCAGATGAAGTTTCAATTTTTATTTAAATAAAATATACGTTATAAGAAATTAAAATCTAATGTTCAAAAAAGTAATACGTATTCAATATAATAAATAATCAGAATTTAATGTATAGATGAACGCAAATCCAGAAAATATGAAAAACAAAATATTTTAAAAACACAGAATCCTTTTTTTTTATACATTCTTTATATAGATTTGAAGTTATGCGGTCTCAGAGTCACGCAGTAACGTTGTTAAATTACTCGTCTGTGACGTCACGATGTAATATTTTGAACGAGCTACTTTTGTATCTTGTCTTTGACAACGTGTTAAAAAATGTTTTGATAGAATTCTCTTGAAATAAAATGGTGAATTTGTGCTGTTCTTGTGAGTTTTGCGTTACTTTAGTATAAATTAGGTTCACGACTGACACACAGTTAAAAAAAAAGTGTTACTTTTTTAAAAAAACTTATTTGATTTGAATTTTGAAAATTTTATAATTGTGCACGCGATCATGAGCGACTAGTACAAACTGCAGTTTTTTGGTATTTCTGTACCGAACAAATTCTCGTTTTAACCATACTTTTAAAACCAGCAATATTGCTCAAGACTTGAATGTAGTTACTACTAGAGATCCTCTTACTTTCCACGAAAGAGCTTGACGGTAAGATAATCATGGTCCAGGTAATCTTTAGCAATTGCGCTTATTATTTAGTAACGACGAATAACTGTTTTACTGTTATTTTCAATTTATTTCTAACTTTACTGCACTTAAATTAGCTTTGACTTTTTTCCCGTCATATAATTCTTAATTTTACTTAAGAGTTATGTACCTATGTATTTTAGAATTTATTGCGCCTTATAATTGTGTATGTATATGTTATCCGTATGCATATGAACTTGTTTTATTCTTCAGCACACTTTCCGAGGTCTTTAAGCTAAATGTTTTTCTTTATTTCAGCTTAATGATTTTCGGAAAGTACAGGACACATCTCTAGTTTAACAATACGAAATTTTAATTTTTTACACGAATTTCTTAGGAAGTTATCTACCGTGTAAAGAAAAATGTGTTGAGAGAAAACATTCATAATTTTTATCATATAAATATGTACAAAAATATAATTAAAAATACATTAGTCCTAGGTTTTATGTCTTTGATAAATGGTTTAAACACGGATATGTTTCCAAATATAATTTACAAAAATATATGAGAAGCATATTTCGCAATATATCTTGTATTTAAATACAAACTGCATGGAATTTACAAGTAATTAAATAATTTCATTTAATATTTCAATTTAATTTAGTTTTATAGTAAGAAAAGTAGCGAAATATAAATGTTGCGAAACTAGGAACAATCTTTGAAAATTACTTAATAAACTGTTTGCTATTAGGTGAAGCGAATGCCGATTAGTCTTTAAATATGTGCAATCTTCATCAAAGGAAAAAGCATTACATAGCTTTATTTCCCATAATTCCCGTTATACATTCGAATGGATATAAGTTGAATTTCTCCATAAAGGAAATTAAAATATTGTATATATATCATTGCTTGATGTATTAAAATTTAAATAAGCTAATAAACTGAATTAAACATTATTTTTATGTATATTAAAATGCATCATGCGTAATACAAAAGGTCATACAGGCTTTATAGAAATGATTTTGTAATTTATTTTCTCGTTTGCATTTTGAAATAAAACTTTAGGAACTTCAGAATTATCTTCCGCTAACGTGTTTTATTAACTGGAATGTAAAATAAAAGTTAAATAAAGAAAAAATCTCCTAAAATTTATAGATGAATTGAAGGTTAGGCAATTACGCTTTCCGAGAAGAAATATTGGAAACAACAAATTAAAAATAGGTGTAAAAATTTCTGTCGTTGCATTTAAAAAAGAAGATACTTATAGCATATTAAATTTGAAAAGAAAAAAAAAGTCTATTTAAAAGTTAAAAAAAAATGGATACATGATCAAGAAACCTCAGCCTAAGACTTCGAACGCAGGCAACTACATAGAAAGTGAAGTTTCTGATCCCATAAAAAAACCCGCTGACTCAAAGATTCGTTTTATTGAAACTAGTAATGTCTTCAGGTACTGTAAATAAAATCATTTTTGATGAATTAAAGTTAAAAAAACATGTTTAAACCAAAAGTTCACCTGCTTTTGCCAAACAAAAATTGCTAAAAAGTGGAATATAATGCATCAGCAAGATGTTGCAAGATCGGCTAGATGTTGCATTTAGCAACATCTAGTGCTGGAAAGTGAAAATTCGTTGCAACACTCTATGATGCATGGGTATATTTAGGTGATTATAATTAAAGAAGATCCATTTTTCGTTGTTTAGCTGATGGAAATGACTGTACAAAATGGCTTCGTCAGTATACACAAAAGTTACCAAGGGATTCATGATAGTGGCAGGATTTTGTTACAAAGGCAAATAAAAGACAAAAAAAAAATCTCAAACGCATACAAATCAATCCACATTACTATCCCCAGAAATCTTTAGAACCAATTTTTGTAGAAGATATTCCAGCCTGTGAATTGGAAAGAACACTGACAAAGTTGAGCTTCACATGGACAAATCATCTAGTTACATACCTAAATCAACTGCCGCTTTTAGCAACAAAAAAACACACCAGAAACTCTGGAATAAAGTGCATCTAATTTGATGAAATACCTGTGAAATCACCTGATACTTCTCGAATGGACTTTTATGTTTTCAATTTATTATAATGAGCTTTTAGAAAACAACATACAGGACACTGAACGGACTTAGGGAAACTGTTCAAGTGAAATGGGGTAAGACTTACATGACAGTATTAAGAAAAAGCC
The DNA here is from genome assembly GCA_019973975.1 of Trichonephila clavata. Taxonomy (NCBI): domain Eukaryota; kingdom Metazoa; phylum Arthropoda; class Arachnida; order Araneae; family Nephilidae; genus Trichonephila; species Trichonephila clavata. The sequence goes on from BMAO01028364.1 coordinate 10,555, forward strand.
TACTTTCATGAGAAAACTCGAGCTAAAACTATTGTCAAGAATCATGGCTATATCATATATAAGCAAATTGTCACAAAAATACGGCATTTATTGATAAAAATTATCTATCAAAATCGTTTCCATAAAATGTGGACGACCTTCTGCATACTACTATATAAAAAATGCACTTTGGTTTATTCATAACTTTTGTACAAGAAATTTATTTATCTATATGCAAAACTTCTTTTTCTTCATTAAAGAAAGTGTTTATATTTGATTCGTGTGAGTATGCTAAATAATTAATATAGAAGTTATTTTAATTGAATGAATATTTCTGTAGATCTAATATAGGAATGCTGTTGACAGACTCCTTAGCTCTTAACTAGTATCAAGTTACTCGGGTCCATTCTAAGCAGGGCACAATTACATCAGTACAATCATATGTTCTGAAATTTACCATTACTATCAAAAGATAGAAGCAAAAGGGCCTAATAACTCGTCATAGGGAAGTTCCTTCTTAGATCATTTGTCTAAGATGCAGCAAAATATATGTCTGTTGACCGTCAAACTGGTAGCTAAAATAAAATTTCCTAACAAAGTCAACAATTACAGTATACGACATATTGTAACACATTATTCAAGATATCTTGATTATAATAAAGGCAAACAAACAACGTCATTCACTTCATGTGCTTCTCCAGGATTCCATCGGAAAACATTGCATTATTTTTTAAAATTTTTGTAATACCTGAAGTTGAATGTGAACTAAGCCTAAGATAACTGTTTTGAAGTGATTCCTTTCTCTCAGCCAATTATCCAATAAGAACAATCCCGGTGGAAGGATTTTGTAACAAATTGACTCAAAATATGAGATCAGTCACTAGAAAATCCCTTCATTTCCTTCCGATCTATTTTGCAGTGAAATTAGCAGAACAGTAAAAGAGAAAAATATAAATCACCCCTCACCTTGCAAAATTCTTCTCTTTTAGACAAAGTCAGGATAACTTTTGTCACCATTAAGTTTGAAATTCCATTATTTCACTTTCTCTATGTTCTAAAGCTTAATTTTAATTTAGAGTATTGAGTTTTATTACTGAGTATACATTTTATACTCATTTCAGCATCAGTTCAACATATTTAACGACCTTTGAAATATAGGTAATAGTTCTCACTATCCTGTCTTCCCTCTAACAGTATTTTACTGAATAAGGACTTAAAATTTATGCAAATGTGTACATATTTTACCATATATAACTTATTAGTTTCAATTAACATTACTCCTAGTGAAAAATAAGGGCTGTTGGTAAATGACTTCATGTCTGAAGTATTGTAAACTCTCTTGAAACGACACCTCACTCTTTACAATTGAAGTAAATTTTTAAACCGTGAATCTAACGACCTTAACCAATGAGAAACTGTGTTCCCAGTGCATGAATCAATCGTAAGTGAACAAATAAAATGCTCTAATTTTATTCAAGTTTCATTTATCAGTTATTCAGTACATATAATGATTCTCCTTTTCCGAATTATATGAACTATTAGTCATTTAGCTATCAGTTTTCTGTAACTTTATTTAAAAAAATGCTTACTACGTGTTACCACTGAATAGATATTATCAATTTTCCATGAAAAGACTTCGGCTATTGAGTATGAGATCAAAAACAAAACAAAAATAAAGTATTCGTTTTCACTTGCGTCTTATATGAAGAATAATCGAATGTTATCCATTCAATTAATCATTCAGCAAATTAATCAAACGTGAAATTCAATATAGAATTTTACTCCGATGAAATATCTCTTCGTGCGTTGCCAGCGTTTAATGGAAAAATAGTTTGTAAAAATATGCAAGGGCTTCTATCGACTTCTTTCATTTTCAAACACTATTAACCCAAATAGAAAGCTGCATTCAAAAAAATAAAATTCAAGGAAAGGGGTGAAAATAAAATTAAAAAAAGTACTGACTTTGCTGGAAATTCGCAGTAAGCAAATTACCACCGTGAAAAATGACTTTTATGGCATTCCCTCGCTAATGAGATCTTCTCTTCTGAGTTTCGGTCCCTAGAATTTCTTACGCGAACGGATACATCTCCGAATCTTACTCAGATTAATTGAGTCTTAGGGTTTCCCAAAAATAGAGGAAAAAAACTAAAAGTTTTTCTATTTCGTTGATTAAATTGTGTAAGTTTATTTTTGAAGAACTTCTTTCGAACAACACAATGTAAATGAATGAAGTATTTCGAATGTGAAAAAGAAATTCTGAAGCTCCGAAATCAATTATAGTGAAACTCTGAGTACAAAAACTTAATGGTAATTAATTTTTTCATTATTCCTAAAAAATAATAGAGTTGTCTGTTGAAAATATTTTAAGCAACTTCTGTACTTCAAAATTTTTTGCACACATTTTGATGTTTTAATTAATTAAGTAATAATCTAAATGAATAACAGTAATTGCGGTCACTAAATTAGTTAATAATTTAATGGAAACAAAATGGAAAAATAATAGAGCTTTAATAATTTAATAACTAATAATTTAATGAAGCAAAATAATTTAATGGTGCATTTGAATGGAAACAAAATACATGTACTTTGGAATAAAAGTATCATGCTTGATCTTATTAACAAAACATTTAAATGTTGGTACTTTATGCACATGCTTCACTTCATAATACAATATTTGTAGAAGATTGTTTCCAAACTGTGTTTCCAAAAATTTATTAGTTATTCCGGTAATTTAGTTACTTTTTCGATACAGAATTAATCTAGTTTTTTAATTAATTTAAAATCTGTTCATTTCAGTTTTTTTTTAAATTTTCAAAAATATATTAGAAAACATAGCATGTGCTTCTAAAGTATACATCAATTTACATTCTACACAAATATTATTTTGATAATTAAATTAAAATACATTCATAAAACTTGACATATTTCTCTAGAATGTAACGAAATTATTGTTTTTCATCATCCAATGAAAATTAAAATTATGTGTATGTCCAAAGTTTATTAATTAAACGCTTACAAAAGGCAAGAGTTCAACTCGTGTTAATTTGAATATTTATTTACAAAATGGTCATAAAGTTTAAAAGATTATAACTGAACAAAACAATGTAACTACTATCGACGTTTTGAGTTAATTCATAAATTTAAAAAAAAATTAAAGCATTTTTGTATTAATTTCATTACGAACTCTAATTTTATGGCTATTTGGATGTATTTTTAAAATATTAGGATTTACTTCATTACGAAATGCATATAAAACATTGTAATAAGACCATATGAATTACCTAAAATGCAACCATATGAAAAGTGCATATCTGCATTAGTAAATTACTGTTCATTTTTAAAATAGAAAAAAAAAAGAAAACATGTGCGATTGATTGAAAAGAAAGTATATGCGAAAATTAAACCGGTTTATTCCGGCCATATTTAGCCTTCTTGATGAGATATCTATGCCTCTACATGGTGCAAAACATTATTAAAGTTGTTTCAATGGTAGACTAAAGTAATGTTATGCCAAGCAGCCTTCCACTGTGTCATACTTCGTTTGTTTAATAGCTGTCTTCAACGCAACTATCTTATGAGATACAACATTGGTTTAATGAAAGAAAGCTCTAGTGAGACTGTAGGAATAGGATTCAAATTCCATTGTGTTCTTCGAGAGTCCATTGTGTGGCATGATATCGGACATTGTCTCACAGGAGCGATGTCTGCACATATAATCAAGCCATACTCATCAAATATTTTCAGAAATAATATAAGTGCCATAACTACCTACTGACTAAATGTGATACTGCCCCCAAATCATAATACTCTTTTCAAAGGCTAGAGTAACACTTAGTAGAGAAAGCGCTGACAGTCGTCATTTCTTCCACATACCTCTACAATTGCCTACTTGCTCAATTGATAATTAGTTCTCCTCGAGTATAGGCGAGTAAACTGGTCCACTGGGAGATAAATTCTTCATTCCTGTACATGAAAAAGTGACTCTTATCCGCATATAATACTTGACGCCATTTACTATTAAAAACGGCTATACTGTGTCAGATATTGTATTTTGATATGAGGGCTAGATAGCATCTACATTACAATCACTCGTATTTGCAAATATGGTTTGATTTCTCACAGATATAGCGGTTAAGAATTGAGTTTCGGATGTCCCAAAAATCATTCAGTGATTGGTTGGTTGTTCATTTATGCAGAATGTAGAAGAAAAATTAAGATATTAACAATGAACGCATAATTTTGAAAGATAGTGAATTTGAGGAAGACATCTGAGCCAGACTTCGTTTATTTCAATTTACACAACAGGTCAACATCAAGAGTCTGCTTTATTGTGCATTAGTATCGCTGCATGAATCTGGTATCAATTTGGTCAGAGGTCTAATCTAACAACAACTGTGATATGCTAGATCGAGTGTCAGCTAGACATCATTATTCGTGATATCCTCGCCTGTGTCAACTGATCAATACTGAAGACACTTTGATGGTTCAACGACCTTTTATGACGTGCCGTTGCTGACATCCCTACCATTTCTTCCGTGGTACCAGAGTTTGGTACCAGTTATCTGTAGAATAACATATGACTACACATAACTCACAAAAACCAACAAGACATAAAAGAAAGCCGTATACTTCCTTGACACTTATGTGTCCTAATCTTTCACCATCAATTTTATTTGAGATATGGTAGTTGGCTGCTTAGTTGCCTTGCTATTGCGGCACTAGCAAAGTAAGCAGTGGTATTTGGTTGAAAGAGAATATTCGTTAACCATTAGGTCACAATTTTCATGTTCATTTATTCTTCTACACGAAGTTGTGTTTCCGAAGTGGCAGTGAATCACTGCCATAAACTAATAAACACTTATGACCACAGTTTAAAGCTCATTTCATTGTTATGTCGGATTTAAATAAACATCCCTTGCTTTTTATTTATATTTCTTTTGTTCGTGGTAGCCAATTGATGATGGCCGTCTACTCATGAATGGTGTTCTTTCTGTAGAACAAGGGGTTTAAGTCCTGGTGTAAGTACTCCTTTTAGAAGGGCAGGAATATACTCCTTATTGCACAGAAAATCTTTCGAGATTGAAAGTATAAAAGTTTGTAAAATAAGGTACATATCAGGTGTTACTTCGTCATTTAAACATAGTCTATGTAATTTAGAAGAGAAACACAAACCGTCCATCACCAATAACTCTTGTATAGAAATTAAATAATATGAAATAATTAAAAAATCGTTTAGTCTATCTGTTTGCCTATTTTCCTCAACTTCTTATATATGTGTTCATGGTGTTGTAATTTTAACTCCTGCAGTACATTTTAGAGATCATGTGAGCCCAAACTGAGTTTTGCTTGGTTTAATATGGAAGAAAACGTAATTGTTTGTTAATGATTTTTTTATTTGTATTGAAAATTGTATATTTAGTAGTTCTCTTACATTCAGTTTCATCGTAATATTTCATAAACATCAAAATTAATTTTTGGGTTTCTATATGTGTGTGAAAAATAAGCATGATTAATACAACATTTCATAGTTTGGAAAGGGTTATAACATGAATTCCGGATTTTTCCTGCATTTCATCAACTATGACATGAAAAATTATCATCGAATGTTTCGATATGAACGGAGTATGATTTGTTTCATTTACAAGCGTGCTATGTAGTATTACATATATGAGACAGAGGCGTTTTGACACAGGTCTACAAGAGAAAATATCAAACATTAATTGAGGTGGTATGTGTATCTCAGTGACGATTGCAGTATCCATTTAAGAAAGCAACATTTATTCTCTGAGAAGAATCAAACGTTAATATAATGCATACTTCTATTAGTTTTTTTAAGAAATCCCCATCAACCCACGTTCGTTGAGTACCCCAATGCGCTCGAGCATAACAGTACTTCTCTGCAAGTGGCCCTCAAAGTGTAGATGCTGCATCAATGGAAAAACTCTTTTGTGGAATGATGGATAATAACAAACCTTTTTCTCCAATGTTGTCATGTGGCATCTGGATGACACATGTCTAGACTTGAGTAATTTTCCGCGTTTCAATAAACGTTTTTCCAAAATATCTCTCAAACCTGCAAAGCATGGCAGCATATTTGCTTTTATGGATCGATCCTTGGATAACAGTGTCCAGAAAATAAACGAGAACTTTAGATACTCATCTTGTTTGAACTTGATTGCATTCATGTGGGTTTCTTCTATTCCGTAGAAAGTATTGAGTGAACTTTTAAATGAATAAGTCGACATTTATACACAATGAAGCGGGTTTTATCTGGATCTTTTTTCTTCTAGCATTTTTTTTTTCAATGCGCGCATTAAAATAATATATTTCTGGCTTCTACTCCTGAAAAACCTATTCACCGAAAAGAAATTCATAGTTTAAACAGTGTTTGGTTGTGTAAAATTCCCATGCTTACAATTTTTTTGCATCATATATTCATTTTCTAAAAGAAACCGGAACGTGTGATTTGGTGGAGCAACGGTAGCGCGTCTGACTCCAGATCAGAAGGTTGCGTGTTTAAATCATGTCTGGGTCAATGAATCGAATGTTACTTTTGTTCCGCTATAGAAATTTAATCTGTACAAAACATTCCTTCAGAAAATAACTTGTCAATTCCTCTGTACAAATTTCATTGTTTTAATTATTCATTTGCCCAAACTTCGTGTAAAACATTCAAGCCAAGGAAGGAAAGAAATGGATTTGTTCATGCCGCAAACATAGATCATCCTCATCTAAACATTTAAGGCACAGGTTGCAATCAATTATTTTCGCTTCAATAGCAACAGTACCATTTTGCCGAATCCGTTGAAAGTGCATGATAGTAAAGAAATATAAATTATAAAATTCTCCTTTTTCGTAATGCTAAATTACTTCACAGTTATAAAATATCATTCTTGGTCATGTCATTATAATATTCAGAAAAGACCGTGTTTCTTTGGCTCGGTGGCGCAACGTTAGCGCGTCTGACTCCAGATAAGAAGGTTGTGTGTTCAAATCACGTCCGGGTCGATGTAGCGGCGTTTGATATTTAACTCTGGTTTCAAGGCGGGTGGAGAAGGATTCCTTTTTCTTTCAGTTACATTTAGGTAACATACGCATATTCGCAAAATGTCACATTCCACTTCGCAAAGGCTATATTTTATAGCCTTTCACTCCAAATCAGCCAATGGCCCGTTTGGAACACGTCCGAATTTGAAGTGGTTTGCTTTGTTATATTCTGAAGTCTTAAACAGCACATCTGTGCATACACTCATAAGGGTTTACTGTATCGGCTATAATATTTTCCTACATTTCGTGGCATGTTTTAAAAAACTGTAACGTTCGTAGACGTATTGTTAAAACCTCTTAACGATCGGATAATTTTGAAGAAAACGGTCCTAAAAGTGTCTATTTTTTTATTCAAGAAAAAAAAAATAAGTACATATTCAATATATGTATTCATTTTTAATTTTTGGATTAATTTTTAGCTTGAAATACGAAATTTAATTTTTTTAAAGTAAAGCAAACATTTAGGGTTATAATCACTGAATGTTGGCTTTCCAACAAAGAGGAATATTTTAAAAAACATGTATTTTAAACATTAAATAAATTTTATTACACTTTTGCATTTTTTTCATAAACATTAGTACTTTTTTTTCTTCGTGAGATAAGTTTCAAAGCATGAGATGCAAAGGCCAAAATCACAAACTGGACAGTAGCACCGAGTTTCCTTTCTGCATGTCTTATTGTTTTCATCTCTTTTGAGACAACAAACTTTGCATTCTCTTGATGGTTGCCTCTTCTTATCAGTTGGAGGTATCTGTCTAATAAAATGTCTATTAATCAAACGGTTGGGGTTATTCTCTAAATTCGCCCGGCCTGTTTTTGCAAAGGTTTCTGATATAGAATACTTTTCAATAAGTTTATCTACTAAAGATAAACGGACATCAAATGTGATTTTTTGCCTCCTTGTTTTTTATAAATAAGGTATTAGTTCAAAATAAGTTTGATCTAACAAATAAAAAAATATTTTCTAATAGTACTTCTTACCTCGTTTTCGAGCAATTCAGTAATCTACAATATATTGGTCAGCAATGTCTACTGCTCCTATATTTTTATTGTAGTCATGACAAAAAAGTACTAAAAGTACAATCCGATTTACTTCCTGACTAACTGTGTAATGTATACAATATTAAAAAATATATTTATTTTTTAATCAGTTTTTTTCCAGAATTTTTGCCTACGTGTTTTTACGAAGAGCGTAACTGAGAGTACTTGACCTAAGATTAAAAAACCGTATAGCTAATATATACGTTTGTTGTGTTGACATTTAGTTAAAAAAATAAATAATTATCGCTAAACACGTTAAAAATAATCTGGTGCTGCCATCTGGTGTATAGATTAAAAAAAACAATATTCAGGGCTTAAGAAATAGATTATTTCAAGCTTTTATGGCAAGTTAATTTTCAACACTCCAGCCCGGAAATATCACGGGCACGAGGAATAGAGAGGGAAATTTCACCCCGTGAATTTGATGGGAGCGAGAGTTAAGGGGTTAAAAGGAAAGACCTGTCGAAATCCTTAAAAAATGTTTCTTCAATAATTTTATCCAGAATTTGAAATTAGCAAGCAAGTACATAAAAATATAACTTATAGCGATATAGGTGGGAATAAAGGCACCCACGAGCATTCATCTATCAAAACATGTTACGTGATTTCATCATCCTATCATGATTAGTCCATTTTATGGATGGGTGTGTGTATAAAAGTACAAATATAGGAATAAATTATTCAAACTTGAAGCATTTCTCTTTGATTTCAGTGATGGATAGCTTCTAGAACATTTTTCTCTTGAAATCAATGAGTGTCCACTATTGATCTGAGACTTTTGTAATATATATTAATGCCACCATTCGAAAAAGGGATCCGCATTCTGTTAGCATACCACTTATCACAAGGGTGGTTGGAAAAGTTTTACCTCTTTTTGAAGACAAAATGAAAAATGGAGAAGTAGCGAATTCCTAAATTTTGTTAATTATATATTTAAAGCTTTTTTAAGAAATCTGAAGAGAATATTTTGAGTAGCTGTTTAAATAAATTGGAAGTAATAACTATAATAGGAATTTATAAAAAGAAAAAAGAAATAAAGAAGAAAGTTAAATTTATTTATTTTTCAAAGAATAAATAAATAAATTTAGAAAGATTGTTAAAAATTGTTTAGAAAGATTGGTTAACTTAAAAAAATTTAAAACATTAGAAATCTTTAAAAATTGATTTAGCTAATTGTATTCGGAAAAAAATATTTTCAATGATGTATAATACCGTTTTAATATTTAAAAGTTTCATTTTTTCATAAATTAGAAAGTGCATAATCATTTTATTCAAATAGAAATATTTCGATAAATATGACTCACAAGTTTCCAGTTGATTTCACAACAATCCAAATAAGCTGTGCTAATTTCCTCAAAAAATAAACCAACTATTACTAAAAATTGTAAAAAAAAAAAGTCAGTTGAAACTTTAACTTTAAGATAAACTTTTTTTCTAACCAAACTATCAATCAATTCATTAGCTGCCCTAATGATTATATATTGATGTAGATAATGCATCAAGTGCTTTTTATTGTTAAAATTATCTTATATAGTGTTGCGAATTTTGTGTAAAATAGTGTAAGTAATCTGTATTTAGATGTGTAATGCATTTATATCACCTTATGTTATATTTATTTTATATTATTTATTTAAAATTGTAATATTCGCAGGCAACGCCGTCTCTTACGTTATAATCTTGATTCATATGGAACTTGGTGAAATCTTGGTGATAGAGCCAAGTGGGCATCATTTTTGGCGACCAATTTTCCGACTTTGATGGCCTATTTTGGAGAGTTCGGTACCCTCTGGATTCTTCTGGAAATTAGTGGAGAAATCCACCAATTTCAAGATCTATGACGCAAGCGGATCTTCTCGAAGGATCCGCGAGGTATATAAATAGAGAGATGCTCACCGAAAATGAGCGAACATTGTTTTGACTAGCGATTAGTTAGTATTGCTTTGACACGATAAGTAGTCTTGCTTTTTTACCGTGAAGAGACGATTAGCGATTAGCTCGGCTGTTGAGTACGACGAGTGGTGCTTGGGAACAATCTAGCCTACTTGTATTTTAGACACTGCCATTGAGTCTGAGGGATGTAAAAGGTGTGAAGTCTTTCTGATATTTATTTTGCAAATTTTGCTGCTGAATCCTGTATTTCAAGGATTTTATTCTCGACAATAATTTCCATTTCTCCTAAACAACTGTCTTGTTCTTTGCGACTGAGTTGCATAAAAACCTCGAACACCGATCAGGGTACCAATGTTGTTCTTTTAAAAAAAATAAGTTTTAAGTTTTTTAATAAATAAATTAATGAATAAGTTTTAAGATTTTTGTTTATGTATAGTTTGGCAGCTATATCAAGTTTTATGATCTGGAGTCATTGCCCAATTTCCACATTGGGGGGGGGGGGACCCACCTAAATGTGCTACCTTCTAACTTGAAATTGGATCAGGAGATATTCACTCATTCACTAAATATCTCTTCATTTATAAAACTCGCACCTCAGCTTATAACACTAAATCAAATGAAATTTTAGAAGGTTTCATTGACAAGTTAAAATGGTGTCGCGATATCATGATTTGCCTAAGTGTTTCGAATTGACGATTGCCATGTGCTCTTGGGTATAACAGCTAGTTTCACGAAAGATTTGGAAAAATGAGTTCAGAAGAATTTGTGTACAGTACAACTTTAAAACTAACAAGTAAATTTTATAACGATAGAATTTCAAGGGTTTCTTCCTCGTACTGGTTATGTAGTTTCAGGGAACATAAGAAATAACGTCTAATACCTGTCACTAGCGATGCTGTTAACAAAAATTTCTACACAATGAATTTAGAAAGACTGATTATATTTTAGCACGTCATGATGCTTTTGTTTTCGTTTTTGTTCGTAAAATATTTGTTCATCGTTGGTTCCACCGTTTAAAAGAAGGTACAGCGTCTTAAACCCAATCCCTAAATTTTATCTTCTGTAAATAAAGAGAACCTAAGATATTGATTCTATCGAAAAGTTCAAACCAGTTCTCATCTTACGAGAAGATTCCATCAATATATAGTGATTTAGCTCCTAAATTGGAAGACCCTAGTCTAGAAAGTGCAACGCAATCTAAACGTCTTCCAAACCTGTGTTTCGATTTCAGTAGCGATAGTCTCAAGGACTAAAGGGGATAAGTTGTAACAATCCAATTGAAGTATGTAAACTCCATAAATTATCAAATAAACTGTCACTAAAGATTGTATTTAAAAATCAAATACAATACTGCCTTAATTTAACCTATTATTTCCATTTTCAAAGAATTTTCTAAGCAAATAATATATTTGACAAACTGCTCTGGTGATTATATTTTCATGTAGATATTGCATTCAGTGTTAGTTATGGTAATATTATTTCCCAAGCAGTATGATTCGATTGAAGTATTTTTTTTTATAAATTTTTGCACAAAATTATTGGTAAAATATTTAGAAGTGTTTTTCTTTTTAAATTTTGCTATTTAAACAAGATGGTATGGAGTCAACACCCAACGTCCACGCCTTAATGGTGACGGTATCTTCTTTTTTTTGTTACTTTTTACAGATAAAATGACTAAATAATGTGTTACAAAACATCGGTTATAACAGAAGAAAAAAAACTACTTTTAGTTGAAGGTATACGCCTTCGAAGGCATCTGTCTATAAACACAACATTACCTTTTCCCCCAAAAAAACACTTCCACTTTAAAGTTCATTTCAAAACTTTTCAAGAGGTTTAATTTTCTTCTGCTTTATTCGACTAAGTTTTCCTCTAAAAAAACTGATGGTACTTTTTCTTAAAAATTAAATCCAATGGTCTTCAAATAGCCCAGTTTTTATCTGTGTTTAAAATTTGATCGGAGAAAAAAAACAGAGCATTACCAAAAGAAGAAAACTACTTAAAATAGTTTCTTGAGTGTTTTCTACTAGTTTAATTAATCGTAAAATATATCTTGATCATCACTTAAAAAATTAATTACCTTTTTTTAAAAAAAAAAAATGTTTCGGGATTAATAGACACCACGAGAGGTTTGAATGAGAGCGAAAAAACAAATTTGACAGAATGACTGAGGATTAGAAAAGAAATCACAGCATGATATTATTTATTGATAGGATATAAAGTATTCAAAAGTGTTCAGTGAGTTTAAACTTTTTGCCATTAAAACGAAAAATGTTGTGAATGATTTCAGGCACTGAAAGAGAAGGAAAACTAAAAGCATATTTAATATTTTTTATGAGATGTGCTGAAATTAAAAGAGAAAATTAACCAAAAAAAGATAATTTAATAGAAAAATATTTATAATATAAATAACTAATGCAGTGTATTCTATATTTGAAAAGAAAGTGTCTCTTGAAGCATGTGATAACCTATTATTTTATATAAAATGGCATACATTAGAAAATTTTAAACATTATTTAAATTTTTGAATCAAAATATATTGAAGAAAAAGGTACTATAAATTTAGACAGAAAGATATGAAAAAATTAAATTTTGTGTTTGAAATCAATTTCTCTTTTTAGAAACGAGACTTATGTTTCTTTTAAAAATATAATTATACAACTTGTTAAAATGCATTGATTGTAAAGTATCTAAATATATTTACAAAATGCTTCCCTCCTCCCTCCGGTACAAAATATTTGTTATAAAGCCAAACCATAACCAATTTTATAATAAAGAAACTGTTATTTATAATAAAACTAATGCTTAATCATTAAAAACTTCATAGAGTAAAGTTACAGTTACAAAATAGAGACACAAAACATGATTCTTTTCGATACGAAAGAAGCATTTAATTGGCAATTTATTCACTTTTTGCAT